>AWOL01S0002802.1:148188-178868 GCA_000715115.1 Nicotiana otophora
GTGTCATAATATGCCATCAGGTTCAATAAGTTAGCCCGTCATATTCCTACTTTGCTTCCTACAGCCAGAGAGCGAGTCCACAGACTCATTAAAGGACTTAATTATGATCATAAAATTTTGTATGACTCGGGAGCTACAGACTGATACTTCATTTCCACTAGTGGTAGAAATTTCCAAGATATTAGAACGTGTTCGGGGTGAGGAAAAAGGAAACTAAGGAGAACAAGACGTCTCGAGGTTCTGGGGGATTCAGTGGATTCTACTCTGCGAGTATAAATCATTATGGCGGGGGCTCGGGTAGTCGGCCAGCCCAATTCGCACATCGGATTAGGTGTTCCAGTAAGTTCTTTTAATACACCACTGACATGACTTTCCTACAATGGTGATTCCAGTTATCTGGCACAGACTCAATATGAGCAGCCAAACCCGCAAAGGGGTTGTTATGAATACGGCGATACTAGGCACATCATGAGAAAATTGTCCCAAGCTTGGGAGAGGCATATTTCATCAAAGCACTCAGGCTACGTTCCCCATTGCGGTTACTACACCACCCACACGATCAGTTAAGGGAGGAGGACATACGGGTAGAAGCGTCCTAGAGGTGGAGACCCAGCCGTTGTTATATTTGTTTTATGGTATGGTGGAGGTCGTTACATCAGATGGTGTCGTTATAGGTACGACCTTGATTTAAAATAAAGGAATAATTTCCTTAACTTGATTCGGTTCTGAGTATCAAGACGAGTCCTCTTATTGTGCTCCACTTATGAGTGAGCTTCATAATTCTATAATCTAATTATGTGTTTACTTTTGTTGGGAGGTTTTATGGAGATAACTACACCTATCATTCCATGATGGACTCTAATAAGATCTGTGAGGCTAAAGGTGCCTTTCTGGTACTTATTTCGGTATGTTTTGATGTATTTCCGGATAATTTATTTACAAATTGTTAATTATATGCCCTACCGGTGTTGGGTTCATTATGTGTTGTGATTTTGTTTAACGAAAGTTATTTAAAAGGATAAAATGGAAATTTTTGATTGGCAAGATGTGCATATTACTTGTGATTCAGAACTGAGGCCGAGGTCCTCGTATTTTAAAATAAATTGATATGTTTAAACCGGGCTATGAGCTGCGGTGGAAGTTATATAAGGACGAGATCCTTGTGTTAAAAATTCTTGTGTTTAAATTCTCCCTTGTAAAAATTAAATTTGTACTATAGTACTAATAGGGAGTCATGCCTGCTAGGCTTATTTGAAAATTTTTTGTATGAAATGCTCTGTGCATACTTGCCAAATTCGTGTTGTAATATTGAATTGTAACCTACGAGGTAGGTTCCCTCTCAGGTGGCGTTAAATGTGACTCGTTAATTCGGATAAATAATTATGAGGTCTTCATGCCTCGCATCTCGTTATTAGTATTATGAAGGATTGAAACAAGATTTTTGTTAACATGAAGTTAATTGACGATTCTGTAATTTATTATGAACAATTATTAAGACCAGATTGACCCAGAAGGGTGCCCCATTTAGATGGTCAGACGAGTGTAAGTTGAGCTTTCAGAAGCTCAAGACCGCTTTGACTACAACGCTAGTGTTGGTATTACCCATAGGTTCAGGATCGCATACGGTATATTATGACGCCTCTCACATTGGTCTTGGTGCAGTATTAATGCAAGATGGCAAAGTAATTGCATATGCGTCGCGGCCATTAAAAGTTCACGAGAAGAATTATCTTGTTCATGACTTAGAATTGGCAGCCATTGTTCATGCGCTGAAGATTTGGAGGCATTACCTCTATAGTGTCTCGTGTGAGGTATTTACTGATCATCATAGCCTTCAGTATCTGTTCAAACAAAAGGATCTTAATTCGAGGCAGAGAAGATGGTTGGAGTTGTTGAAAGACTATGATATCACCATTTTGTATCACCCCGAAAAGGCCAATGTGGTAGCCGATGCTTTGAGTAGAAAGGCTGTGAGTATGGGCAGTCTTGCGTATATTCCGGTTGGTGAGAGGCCATTAGCTGCAGATATTCAGACTTTGGCTAATCAGTTCATGAGGTTAGATGTTTCAGAATCCAGTCGGGTTCTAACTTGCACAGTCGCGCAGTCTTCTTTATATCAGCGCATTAGAGAGAGGCAGTATGATGATCCTCATTTACTTGTCCTTAAGGATACGGTGTGGCACGGTGATGCCAAACATGTTGCTGTGGGGGAAGATAGAGTTCTGCGAATGCAGGGTCGTATTTGTGTGCCTAATGTGGATGGGCTTCGTGAATTAATTCTTGAAGAGGCACACAGTTCTAGGTATTCTATTCATTCAGGTACCGCCAAAATGTATCAAGATTTGCGGCAACATTATTGGTAGAGGAGAATAAAAAAGGATATAGTTGCATATGTAGCTCGGTGTCTGAATGGTCAGCAAGTCAAGTACGAGCATCAAAGACCTGGTGGTTTGCTTCAGAAGTTAGAAATTCCTAAATGGAAATAGGAGCGTATCACTATGGATTTTGTTGTTGGATTCCCACGGACTCAGAGAAAATTTGACGCAGTTTGGGTCATTGTGGATAGGTTAACCAAATCAGCACTTCATTTCTGTAGCAGTTACCTATTCCTCGGAGTGGTTAGCAGAGATTTATATTCGTGAGATCGTCCGTCTTCACGGTGTGCCCGTGTCTATCATTTTTGATCGAGGTACGCAGTTTACCTCACATTTCTGGAGGGTTGTACAGTATGAGTTGGGTACGCAGGTTGAGTTGAGCACAGCATTCCATCCTCAGATGGACCGACAGTCTGAGCGTACTATTCAGATCTTGGAGGATATGCTCCGCGCTTGTGTTATAGACTTTGGAGGATCGTGGGATCAGTTCTTGCCCCTTGCAGAGTTCGCCTACAAAAATAGCTACCAGTCGAGCATTCAGATAGCTCCCTATGAGGCATTATATGGTAGGCGGTGTCGGTCGCAAGTTGGGTGGTTCGAGCCGGGAGAGGCTCGGTTGTTGGGCATAGACTTAGTATATGATGCCTTGGATAAGGTCAAGATTATTCAGGATCGACTTCGCACAGCTCAGTCCAGGCAGAAGAGTTATGCCTACCGTAGAGTTCATGATGTTGCATTCATGGTCAGAGAGAGAGTGTTACTATGGGTATCACCCATGAAGGGTGTAATAAGGTTCGGAAAGAAGGACAAGTTGAGCTCTACGTATATCGGACCTTTTGAGCTTCTGGAGAGAGTAGGAGAGGTGGCTTACAGGCTTGCATTACCACCTAGTTTATCAGCGGTTCATTTAGTGTTCCATGTGTCTATGCTCCAGAAATATCATGGTGACCCTTCCTACGTGTTAAATTTTTGCTCTGTCCAATTGGACAAGGATTTGACTTACGAGGAGGAGCCGGTGGCTATTCTAGCCTGGCAGGTTCGCCAGTTGAGATCAAAGAGTTACCCTTCAGTTCGAGTGCAGTGGAGAGGTCAGCCTATTAATGCAGCTACTTGGGAGTCAGAATCCGATATGCGGAGTAGATATCCCCACCTTTTTACCAGCCTAGGTACTTTTCTATGTCCGTTCGAGGACGAATGGTTGTTTTAGAGGTGGAGAATGTGATGACCCAAAAGGGCATCTTATGTTTTAGAACTCGAATCTGCGCTCTTAAGCCTTAAAAATCTCATTTTTATCCTCCTCGATTTGCATGCACAATTCGGGCAGGTTTCCGGAAAGCTTTTATGTTAAAACAATAATGAAAATAAGAATTTATGCCTTAAAAGTTGATTTTAGTTGACTTCGATCAACATTTTTGGTAAACGGGCCCGGATTCATATTTTGACAGTCTCGGTAGGTCCGTATCAAATTATGGGACCTGGACGTATGCCCGTAATTGAATTCGGAGGTCCCTAACTTGAGTTATGAATTTTTGATAAAAATTTAAAGCCTGAAAATTATTTATTTTTAAGAATTGATTGATATTTGGCATTGTTAGTATCGGGTCCGTATTTTGGTTTTGGAGCCCGGTACAGGTTCATTATGATATTTAAGACTTGTTTGTGAAATTTCGTGGATGGAGTTAATTTGAAGTGATTCGGACGTCCAGTTGAGAAGATATGAATTTTAAAGTGTTCTTGAGAATTTCATTTGATTTGGTACTAAATTCATAGTTCTAGGTGTTATTGTGGTGATTTGATCGCGCGAGCAAGTTCGTATGATGTTTTTAGACTTGTGTGCATGTTTGGTTTGAAGCCCCGAGGGCTTGGGTGAGTTTTGGACAGGCTATGGAGTGATTTGGACTTAGAAAAATAGATGGTGTGCTTCAGCTGTGTTGCAGGCCTCAGATCTCGCAAATCCGAGATCAGGGTTGGCATTTGCGATCATAGTTGAGATCGCATTTGCGAACTTCTCGTCGCAAATGCAAAGAGAAGCCGGGCCATCCTGTGTTCGCAATTGCGAACTTTTCTTCGCATTTGCGAAGGGAGTCTGAGAGGGGTATGGATCGCAAATGCAATCGTTTGTCCGTATTTGCGAGGTCAGTGATCGCAATTGCGACACTTTCCTCACATTTGCGAAGGGCAACAGGATTGTGAAGGCTTCGCAATTGCGATATCCCCTTTGCAATTGCGAGCTTTGCAATTGCGAGTTTTGCATTTGCGAAGCTCAGGTCGCAAATGCGACGTCTGCAGCTGAACAAAATGACTTTTGAACGGGAATTTTCATTCATTTCCCAAAGTTTCAAGACCTAAAACACAAGAGGCGATTTTCCAAAGACCATCTCTTCCCCAAATCATAGGTAAGTTATTCTAAACTGGTTTCTTTCAATCTTTCACTACATTTTATAAGATTTCAACCAAAAATCTAAGGTTTTCATGGTAGAATTAGGGGTTTTGGGTAGAAACTAGAGATTTCGAAAATTTGGGGATTTAGACCTCAATTTGAGGTCGAATTCTAAAATTAATTATATATTCGGGCTCGGGGGTGAATGCGTAAATGAAATTTGGTCCGAACCTCGGGTTTTGACCAAGCGGGCCCTAGGTCGATTTTTGACTTTTTGGAGGAAAATTTAGGAAATCTAAATTTATGCAATGTAATTGATTCCTTTAGCAAAGTTTGATATTATTGAGTCATTTTTTAATAGATACGAGTGGTTTGGAGGTGAATTCCAAAGGAAAAGCTGTGACTGAGAATTAAGTGGCCTTCGGAGCGAGGTAAGTGTTGTGTCTAACCCTGACTTGAGGGAATTAGGAACTTTAGATTACTTGCTAAGTGAAGTTCATATGAGCGGCGTATATGTGAGGTGACGAGTACTTATGCGCCGCCAATTTACCTGTTTTTCATGTTTTCTCAGTTTTTCGTATATTGTCTCAACCCTATGCCTAATTGTGATGTGTTATACTAGTGTTGTTCAATTTATCATTCTCATCATGTTTACGGATTTTCTGGTGATAATTGAGTTTTTATTTTAAAGTTGAGATTGATGTTATGGAACTAAATGTTGAGGTAAGGTTTTTACTTGCTGTTCTATCTCCCTGTTGATATTTATGCATCGCATTATGGTAAGGGAGAGTGTTAAGGAACGAAGGGTGATACTGTGCCATATTGTGAGTGTTAATGCATGAAGGGTGATGTCGTGCCATATTGTGTGTGTAAATGCACGAAGGGTGATGCCGTGCCATATTGTGAGTGTTAATGCACGAAGGGTGATGCCGTGCCATATTGTGAGTATTAATGCACGAAGGGTGATGCCGTGCCATATTGTGAGTATTAATGCACGAAGGGTGATGCCGTGCCATATTGTGAGTATTAATGCACGAAGGGTGATGCCGTGCCATATTGTGAGTATTAATGCACGAAGGGTGATGCCGTGCCATATTGTGAGTATTAATGCACGAAGGGTGATGCCGTGCCATATTGTGAGTATTAATGCACGAAGGGTGATGCCGTGCCATATTGTGAGTATTAATGCACGAAGGGTGATGCCGTGCCATATTGTGAGTATTAATGCACGAAGGGTGATGCCGTGCCATATTGTGAGTATTAATGCACGAAGGGTGATGCCGTGCCATATTGTGAGTATTAATGCACGAAGGGTGATGCCGTGCCATATTGTGAGTATTAATGCACGAAGGGTGATGCCGTGCCATATTGTGAGTATTAATGCACGAAGGGTGATGCCGTGCCATATTGTGAGTATTAATGCACGAAGGGTGATGCCGTGCCATATTGTGAGTATTAATGCACGAAGGGTGATGCCGTGCCATATTGTGAGTATTAATGCACGAAGGGTGATGCCGTGCCATATTGTGAGTATTAATGCACGAAGGGTGATGCCGTGCCATATTGTGAGTATTAATGCACGAAGGGTGATGCCGTGCCATATTGTGAGTATTAATGCACGAAGGGTGATGCCGTGCCATATTGTGAGTATTAATGCACGAAGGGTGATGCCGTGCCATATTGTGAGTATTAATGCACGAAGGGTGATGCCGTGCCATATTGTGAGTATTAATGCACGAAGGGTGATGCCGTGCCATATTGTGAGTATTAATGCACGAAGGGTGATGCCGTGCCATATTGTGAGTATTAATGCACGAAGGGTGATGCCGTGCCATATTGTGAGTATTAATGCACGAAGGGTGATGCCGTGCCATATTGTGAGTATTAATGCACGAAGGGTGATGCCGTGCCATATTGTGAGTATTAATGCACGAAGGGTGATGCCGTGCCATATTGTGAGTATTAATGCACGAAGGGTGATGCCGTGCCATATTGTGAGTATTAATGCACGAAGGGTGATGCCGTGCCATATTGTGAGTATTAATGCACGAAGGGTGATGCCGTGCCATATTGTGAGTATTAATGCACGAAGGGTGATGCCGTGCATTTTTCCTTACTATATTCACTATTCCTGTTGATTCATGGTATATTGACTGCTCCGGTGATTATTCTGTTGTAGTTCTTTATCTTGTATTCCCTTCAGTATGTTCCCCTCCCAACATTTCCTGTTTAGTTCTTCATTTCTGTTATTTGTATATACAGTGTTAAATTGTACAGGTTAATTTGTAGGTGCCTTGCCTTAGCCTCGTCACTACTTCGTCGAGGTTAGGCTCGACACTTACCAGTACATGGGGTCGGTTGTACTGATACTGCACTCTACACTTTCTGTGCAGATTTTGATACCGGCTCGGGTTGATCGAGATTTTNAATTTGTAGGTGCCTTGCCTTAGCCTCGTCACTACTTCGTCGAGGTTAGGCTCGACACTTACCAGTACATGGGGTCGGTTGTACTGATACTGCACTCTACACTTTCTGTGCAGATTTTGATACCGTTTCGGGTTGATCGAGATTCTGCTATTAGTCCGCTGTCCGGAGACTCAAGGTAGATCTGTCGGCATTCACAGACCTTGAAAGTCCCCGTCTATCTTTTCTGTTCTACTATTTCTTTCATTCAGACAGTTGTATTTCTTCTGACTATTACTTGTAGCAAATTCTAGAATGCTCGTGAATTGTGACTCCAGATCCGGGTGGTAGTAGTTAATACAGATTTATGATATTCCGCACTTATTATATTTCATCTTAGTTAATTATGGTTATTTACTGAATGAAAATAAGAAATTGGTTTAACGATTTTTCTAACATTCGCTTGCCTATCAAGTGAAGTATTAGGCGCCATCACAGTCCCGTCGGTGGAAAATTTCGGGTCGTGACAGAAGTAGCTGGTGCAACCGGAAACAACCCTGCCTGAGCCAAAGTACCAAACATGCTCAGGAACTGTGCCTAAACCTCCTGAAGTCCCGGGGTAGCAACAGGCGCCTCCGGTGCCTATCCCCCAACCGGAGCTACTAGCGGCTCCTCAACTACTGCTCTACTAGGTGCTCTAGCTGCGGTACGTGCTCCTCCTCGACCTCTGCCTCTGCCTCTGCACTGTCCCCTAGCAATACCAGCTCTGGGGGCAGCGTCATCGGTAACTGCAGCTCGTGTCCTCACCATTTATGAGAGAATAGAATGACAAAGGTTCAAACTCCGAGGTTAATAAACTTGCACGATAGGAATTAAAGAAGTGAAACTATCCTAATAGTTCCGTAGCCTCTCGAAGATAAGTACAGACGTCTCCGTACTGATCCGCAAGACTCTACTAAACTCGCTTATGACTCGTAGCTCCTATGAACCTAGAGCTCTGATACCAACTTGTCACGACTCAAATATCCCTCTATATGATATCGTGACGACACCTAGTCTCTAAGACTAGGTAAGCCTAGCACTTACTGAATTAAAGCCATAATTAAACCAGAACAACTACAAAGCATGAAACTAAAATTTCAGTAGTAAAACCAATGGTCCTAAGTGCAATACAATACCCCAAAACCGGTAGTACAAGTCATAAGCTCTACTGAGTTTACTATAAAAATCCCCAAATACAATTTTTTGGAATAGAAATTAAACAGTACAAGTACAATATTAGAAGGTGACTCTGAGGCCTACGAATGCAGCGACAGGTTTACCTTGAGTCTCCATAGCAATACTCAACAAGCTAGCTAATAATCAACATTATCCGAGGCACCTGGATCTGCACAAAAATATGCAGAAGTGTAGTATGAGTACACTACAGCGATACCCAATAAGTATCAAGACTAAACTCGATGGAGTAGTGACGAGGGACAGTCAAGGCACCCACTGGACTAAAATCCTAAACAAGTATAATGTAGAACTAACAGTGAACAGTATCAATATAAAGTTAGGCATGATGACAATAATAATACAATGTTTGTAATAGGGACTAAAAGCGACAGTTAACAATGATACACAATAGGTAATAACACTGTAGAGTAAGCTGAACACAGTTCAAATCCGATGAAAACAAATAAAAGAAAACAAGTGACAACTCAATAGGAACAACCACTTTCACACCAGGTTTATCCAAGAATTTCCACGAGCTACCAACCTGAAAATCACAAAACACGAGTCCCAATTTGTGAACCCTAATCACTTGGCATCTTGTGCTCACATTACAATTCATAACAGCACGGACGACTCACGTGCCAAGGAAGTGACAATATCTAATATCCGCACGGACCACTCATGTGCCAACAATAACAATAACTCATAACCGCACGGATAACTCACGTGTCGATAGACAACTCTCACACAGAAGGCAAGTAAACGAGAATACAGGTAAATGTTCAATAATATCAGGATTCATCTTCCTAAACCGATATGGGTGATTAAATAACGTGTATGCTTGTGCAAGTGTCCTGCCACAATTCAAGTCAACAAGTAAGAGTAGAGACAGTGAATGGAACATAAGAAATGATCACCAAAAAGTGCATAGTGTAATAAAGACAATAATGAAATTGAAACAACGAATAGTGCAACAAGACTATCTACACAGAACTAAGCAAATAATGCAACACGGAGAAAAATAATTAATAGTATGCTAAGGAAAAAAAAAACGACATTCAAAGAAAAGTACAAAAGAATGGAAAAATGTCAACAAGAGTCACTACCGAGGTACCGCCTCGTAGTCTCAAATCACAAAATGAATCACCATATTTCCTTATATCACCGCGGGAGCCTTTACATTTAGTTTTGAAAATTATTTTTCCTGAAATAGCACCCTGTATTTTAGCCCACCTTATCGCATCACATGGCTTCTAGTAGTTCCCCTACTAGCCATGCGTATCAAGCCACCTTATCTCACCGCATGCATTTCAACACCCAGATCTTATACCACCGCATGCGTATCAATAACAACAACACCGCAGAAACCTCGTGTAAACACCATAACAACAACACGGCAAAAACCTCGCGCAAACACCCGAACAATCCTCTCAATAATGACACGTGTGCCAAAACATAACAACTCAATAAAATGACTTTCACAATATGTGCTCATATGGCACAACATTTCCTTAAAAAAGTTTCAATATCACAACCACGCATAGTCCTCGGCTCAACAACACTAAATACAACAGCAACAACACAATAACACGAGAACACGGCAATCAAATGAACTCAGGAACTTCAGAACACAAAGAAACGGTGGAACGAGCTCACAAAGAAAGACACAACAGGGAATAATGGTCTCAACAAGAATAGCTCAACAAGGAAGAGATAATATGTAGCAGTGATTCCACAAAAGTATAATTTGACGATAAGAGAGATAATATGAATCAATGATTCTAAATAAGGATAAGTCAACAATGAAAAGAGATAACAAAACTTCATTTAAGATTGAGCAATTACGGAAGAGATACAACAAATTCAATTAAGGATAAGCAATTACAGAAAAGATAATAATAACTTCAATTAAGGATAAGCAATTACGGAAAGGATAACATGGCAATAAAAGAGGCTACAACTTCGGTTAAGGCATATAGAGTTTAATCGACAATAAGGGTAGAACATGAAGCAATTAATTCCAAATAAGACACGTAAGGGTGAATTTAGTAAATGGGGGATTTAACATGACAAAACAACTTCATATCTAATAAACATAAGAACCTAAGAGTCCTAAACGGTCAAATTCCCACTAAAAAGCCCAAGCACGTACTCGTCACCTCGCGTACATAGCCTTCACATGATACAATTAGCACAAATGACTCAAATCCAAAGGAATAGTTCCCCCACACAAAGTTAGGCACGATACTTACCTCGAAGAAGTAAGACCGATACTCTAAAATGAACTTCTCGAGTGAAACAACCTCTGGATGGCTCAAATCTAGCCAAAATAACTTCAAATCATAAATAACACTCATAGAAAATTATTCTGGATAATAAAGTTTCGATCTTTAATTAAAACTAAAAAATCAACCCAAAAGTCAACTTCTGGGCTCGTGTCTCGGAATCCGACCAAAATTATAAAATCTGAACACCCATTCGATAATGAGTCCAACCATACAAGAATTACCAAATTCTGATATCAATTCGTCCTTGAAATCGTCATTTATATTTTTGAAAGTTTTTCTCAAAATTCTCATTTTTCCCAACTCAAACCACTAATTAAAAGATACAAATAAAGATGGAATCATGAAATATAACACATTTCGGGTGAATAACACTTACCCCAATGATTTGCTTGAAAAGCCCACGAAACATCGCTCAAATCCGAGGTCTACAACTCAAGATATGAAAAAATAGCCAAACCCTCGATTTTGGAAAATATATTCTGTTGCCCAAGTATTTGCACATCGCGATCGCCGAAATACACATGCGATCGCGAAGAAGAAACAATGACTGCACAAAAATGCACTACGCGATCGCGAATGAATCCATGTGATCGCGAAGAAGAAATGACATTGCCCCACGAAGAGGTACTACACGAACGCGGAATAAGAAAGACGAACGAGATTCATCACTGCCTCAAAGTACGCGATCGCATACATAGCTATGCGAACGCGAAGAACAAAGTGTCGGCCTCCCCAACAGGGTCAACACTACGCGAACGCGGAAGGCCCAATGCAAACGCGAAGAAGCAATCACTCACACGAATACGATCACGGACTAATCTTTGCGAACGCGAAGAGGAAAAAGGACCATCCCACCAAACAACCTTCACGATTGCGGCTACACCTACGTGATCGCAGAGAAGGACACTAGACACTAGAAATGCAGTATTCCAAAACATAAGAAAATGGCCTGTATCCCATCCGAAACATGCTGGGGGCTCCCGGGACCCCGTCCGTCCAAACATACCAACTAGTTCTATAACATAACGCGGACCTACTTCGAAACTACGAATCGCACCTCGAATCGAACTTATGATCTTTCAAATCTTTCAACTTCCAAAACTCGTACCGAAATATATCAAATCAACCCGGAATGACATCGAAGTTTGCATGCAAGTCCCAAATGACATAACAGAGCTAATCCAACTCTCGAAATCGCATTCCGACCCCGATACCACCAAAGTCAACTCTCGATCAAACCTCTCAACCTTCCAAAACTTCAACTTTTCAATTTTCGCCGAAATGCTTCAAATTAACATGCAGACCTCCAAATCCAAATCCGGACGCACGTCTAAGTCCAAAATTATCATACGAAACTATTGAAATCATCAAAACGCCATTTTAGAGTCGTCTTCACAAAAGTCAAAACTCCGGTCAACTCTTACCGCTTAAACTTCTAAAACATGAATCCTTCTTCCAAATTGATCCCGAACCATCCGAAAACTGAACTCGGCTATACATGCAAGTTATAACATATAATACGAAGCTGCTTGAGACTTTACGCTGCCGAACAGGACGTTAATTCTCAAAACGATCGGTCGGGTCGTTACAATGTAGGATGTGATTTTTTCTAGTTCATATATTCACCAAAAGTAAAAAAACATGCACCATAATTATGCGCCGCAAAGTGATCTATCTCAAGTGAGTGTTTTGAACTTCATTATAAATTTGAATAACTCTACTTGTTTTCCTCATTATGCGCCAACAGAACTTACTAATTCTGCTGATACCGTTCCTATTTGTGTATTTGGTGATGCAAGATATGCATTCTAATTTTTCTTGAGTGAAAAATCTATTCTCTTTCCCATCATTCTTCCTCACTAAAGACATATTCTCTAGGTGTACATTTATGTGGCAGTATTTAATTCGACATAGAATTTAAGAAGGAAAGGAAAATTCATAAAATTTGTGGTCTAAATGAGTCATAGACTATATGTGTGACTATAAATTATCTCATTAAGGTTAAAATAAAAAATTTAAAATTAAATAGTTTCTAAATAAGGAAGTATGATCTTTTTTTGGGACAGACTAAAAAGTAAAGTGTGACACATAAATTAGGACAGAGGGAGTAATTAAATTAAGTAAATGTATATTAAAGACATAATCTATTTAATAGTTCAAATTTTTAGATGAGCTGTGGTATCAGGACGAATAAAAATTATGGGTTCAAGTCTCACAACTACGAATTATCAAATATGGTGTACATCTACCATCCTCACCTTCTAACGATGACGTAAGCGAGAAAATCTGGAAAACCAAATTATCTGCTTATCCTTATAGTTTTGAACTTCTAGTTCCACAGGTTGCTTTATACCTTTTCCTTCCCTTAAAAATGTAACCCATTCATGAAACTTTCCTTGCATAGACACGAGACTATAATATTGGAAATTTCCCACAAAATAATAATAATAATAATAATACTAATAATACTACTACTAATAATAATAATAATAATATAAAAACGGACATAAAGTAAAAGGAGTAGAAGGATGGAAGCAATCCCTCTATTCTTAACTAGAGGTGCCGGTTTTGTACCTTGGAAATGAAGAAATTCTTGATAGGGAGCTTACGTGCTGCAAATCTAGATTATCTTGGCCAATAAATTCGAATACTATATAGTTATACCAGAAAAGAAAAAGAAAATCTTAAGACTCTTACTGGGTGGTGATATTATTTGTAATTCAAAGCTGTAAATTCATTTGGATAAGTAGAAAAAAATAGGTCTAAAGAGGCTGACATGAGAAGAAGAGAGCAAACTGTAGCCAAGAACAACTTGCCGGAATTCGAAAATCATCGCAATTTTGCTTTGAAATTTGCCGGCAAGTCATCCTTGGCTGCAACTTCATTCTCTAATCTTTATGCAAATCTCATAAACCAAACATTTCAAAGTACTTGTGTGCCATTTCTTGACATGTCAAATGATGTTATAGCAAGGTGAGTATATATAAGCTAGGAAATGAAAGCGATTGCTATGTCCCACCCTTATAGGCATTTTGATAAGAGATTATATGGTAGGTTCATTGAATATCAGCAAAATAAAGTCTTTGTAATTAATAAAATGAATGAAAATCATAGAAGATCATAAATTAGAGTTCAAATTTAATACAAACAGAGAGACCAAAAAAATATTAGGTAATTTCTCTCCAACCACCTAAGACATAGTGTGGGCAGCGTTATCCTGTACATGTGCTGGAGGGAAGCAGAACATATTCGATGAAATGGTCGAGTTGCATGCAAATTGACCTAGACACTACCATTTTAAAGTAAAATAATTTATAAAAAATAGTTAGGATTAATTTAACTTTTATTTGATTCTCTTAACTTTTAGAAACAAAGGAATAATGTAAATAAAATCACAAATATTGAGAGAGAAAAATTATACTCCTTCAAATGCTAATGTTTTTTTAAATTCAAAACTTTCACTAAAAATGTTGACTCTCATAATAAAGAAATATCAATGAGGAGAATATGCGATGCAGGAATAATTTAGAAAGTCCGTCTAGTCTAAAATTGATCTATTTTTGGGGTAACATACCCAAATAGGAAAGTGCTTATTACGCATCCAACGCAGATGACCTCACAAAGTAGTTGATATGCAATTATTGTCATCCAAAACCCTCCAATCATGGATTACTGCAACTTGTCCTGGCCCCAAAAATAGGACTTTGAGTGCGTCTGTGGAGCGCGGTATCCCAATTAGTGATGGAGAAAAGAATGGTCATTGGTGGAAGGAATGTTTGAATTTTGAAAAAAGTGGGAATAGAATCATATCTTTGAGAAGGAAGGAGAGAGAAAAAAAAGATTGCGAGAGAAGAGAGACAACAATAACAGTCCAGTATAATCCCATTAGTGGAGTCTGGGGAAGGTAGTGTGTACGCAGACCTTACCCCTACCCTGGGGTAGAGAGGCTGTTTCCAAAATGACCCTCGGCATCCTTCCCTCCAAGAACTCCCCACCTTGCTCTTGGGGTGACTCGAACTCACAACCTCTTGGTTGGAAGTGGAGGGTGCTTACCATCAGAACAACCCACCTTGTCAATAAAGAGAGAGAGGCTTCTATTTCCTTTTGCTCCCTCTTTAAAAAAAAATAATTTAAGTAGGGGTGGATCAACGAAAGGATAAAAATTTATCCTCGCGACCTACACATTAAATCAATGAATACAAGATATTTGTCTTTCATAAATATATTGTTACTTAATTATGGCAAAATAATACTCCTTTCGGTAGGGGTGTCAATGAATATTTAAAAATCGACTAAACCAACCGAATTGTACAGTACTGAACCGATTTTTAGGTTTCTTTTAATAAAATCGTAGGTTCTTATATAAATCTATAATCGTACCGATAATTAGGATATATTTTTTATTTTATAAAAATTAACCGAAAAAATACTGAACCGTACCGAATAAATTTATATGTGAAAAATATATTTTTATATTAAGTTTAAAAATAACAATGTATTAAAATTTTCCTCGGGCCTTGGAATTGTGAAAACGGTTACATGCCAACAAGTAATTAAACCCAAAATCCTAATTCCCGAACCTATAATGCTACTCGTATTGAAACTAAATTATTTTCAGCATATTCACTAGCAAGACACAAGGTATTCTAGCGATTTGTAGTAAACTATAATGTATTGAATATGTTTCCTTTCGTATGATTTAGATTTATCTTTTAGAATATTTAATCTTCTATAGATTTTATTCTTGAGTTGCAGCTTGGTTAATATCTTTTTACTCGAGTGATTTATATTTTGTTTTGTCTTTGTTTAGTTTTTTTACGTTGTTGTAGAATAGTTGATAATTGTATACTCTGGCCATCTTTCATATTTTCTTAATTCATCACCCTTTAAACAGTACAAATGTCTAGAAAGATTGCTAAGTCCTGTAAAAATACTTATGTTATTGCATTCTACTTCTACTAGTGACTTTTACATGACATTTTAAAAAATAGCAAAAATTAACTGAACCGTACCGATACCGAAGAGAAACCGACATGATTGGGGCGATTTCGAAAAGTCTAATTTTGGTTATACATAATAGAATAACCGAAAAATTGATATGGTATAAATTTTAGAAAATAACCGTCCGAACCGAACCATTGACACCCCTACCTTTCGGTCCACTTTAATTAATTATTTAGTTATTTTCACACATATTAAGGAATTCACAATTTAACATTAATTAATAATAAAATTGACCATATTAACCTTAATTTGTTCATTGAAAATATAACAAATACTATTAGGCTCTTTGCTCCAATGACAACTTTGAAAAAAAAAGTAACTCTTTCTTGATATCTGAAAAAATAAATATTATGGACCACAAAAAAAAAAGAATAAAAACTCAACGAAGTATGACTCAGATTCGGGGGTTACTCTTATTAGGAAGATATGGGGAACGAGTTTTCTTGGCTAGCATGGTTTACAAAGTGAATAACAAGTGGAACTACATTTACTGTTCTCGACTTGAATTAATACACATTATTGAACAATTGTAAAAACATACTACATTTTAGTTCGTACACTATCATAATTCAATAGTAAAATACAGTAGTACTTCACATTTATAGACAAAAACCTGATTCTCTTCTGCCTTTTGGTTACAAAATTATGCCAGCTCAAGCAAGACCATTTTTTTTTTTGCTTTCCTAGAAGAGGCCTTCTGCAAATTCTAGCTCTTCTAGATTTGGAAGGTCACTATGGTTGTATGAACCTAAAGGGGGCAAAATTCACACGAAATAGCAAAGATTTCTTCACCTTTAACCATAGATCTCCAGTTTGAGCTCTAATAATAAAGTCTTCTTTGGTTGGAAGCATTAAATCCTTCATAGTGAGTTTTCTAAGCATGAATCTAAATTAATTGGACTAGTGTATTATGACCAATGGAGGATTAAATAAAAATAAGCATAAGTAATACATAAAATATATTTTTTGAAGCAGAAATAAAAATGCCTGCCTGACTATCTATATATTCCTTGACCCCCCCCCCCCCCAACACACGCACACTCCATTACTCCCAAATTAAAAGAGAAATGAAAGTTGATTTGTATTATTTCCCATTTCTCTACAAGGAATCCAACCTATATCGAATCACTTAATTTGTCGTCCAAGATTCTATACTTTTCTAGCTAGGCAGAGAGTATATGTCTAACAAGAAGAAAGGGTTAAATGTAATTAGCCTATTTTAGCCTTTTGTTTTCATCAATCAATATTTTAAAAGGTGCGGGCACGAAAAGTTTTACCTGATACGGGGCGAGGTAGAAGCCTCAAGGAGTTGGGTGTAAGCACCACGATTCTTTAGTTCTTATTATTTTACAAATTAATATAAATAAAATAAATATTTAAAAAGGTAAAATTACATAAAAATTATAAAAAATTAAGAAAATATAAAATAAGAAATATATATATATATATATATTATGATTTCCTCAAAAAACGCTATCCAGAATCAACAATTGACTAAAACATTAATCAAGACTACTTCTTCTAATAAAACTAATCAGAATTTGAAAATAATTGAGCAGGTATGTATATACTAATCAAAAAGAGCAAAAGAACTTGAAAAGAAAGAAGAGCAAAAAGGAAATTACAATCAGAAGGAGTCCGGACCAAAATGTGGTTCTTTTGAACTTAAAGAACCAAAATGTGTGAAAAAAATGAGTAGTGACCATAATATATATAACGCTCTTTTAAAGGGCGCTATACCTTAACGGCCGTTTGCCCAGTTAAGTATAGCGCCCTTTTAAAATGCGCTATATTTGAACGTCAAAAGTGCGGGAAAGTATAGCGCCCTTTATTAAGACGCTATCTCGCTATACCTATATAAAAAGTCGTCCCTTCCCTTACCTCACCAACAGAAAACGATCCCCCCAAAACCAGCGGTCCTCCCTCCATTGATAACGAAAAGAAGCTCGAGTGGAGCTCACTGGTCCCACAAAAAGTATAGATTTTCGGTCTCACATCCTAGCAAAGGCGTTATCTCGTACTGAGTTTCTCGTTTCGGCTCCAAATCACCAAATCTTCAACTTTTCAAAAATTTTAAATCAGGGTATTCCGACTTAGTTTTTGTTAAAACTCGTATAAAAATGCATATTAGTTGTTTTTAATGTGCTCTATGTTATTTTGTGATTATTTTGCGATTTAATTAATTTATTATTTTTTATCCGGACTATAGTATTAGTGTGCTAAATAAATTAGTAAAATAAAAATATTATTATTAGTTGTTAAAATAATATTAATTGGTTACTTTTTACTATGGTATATGTATTTTCGTGATTATTTTATGATTAAATTAATTTTTTATTTTTATCCGGTTTAGGTTATTTATTTGCTAAAAGACTAATAAAATAGATAAATTGTTACTTTAGTTCACTATAGTGGTATCTTGTGGCCTAATGTAGTGCTCGTATTTGTAATATAGTGTCCTTTTAGCGTAGTAAAATGTAGTGCCCTTAGTGTAGTATTCTTGTAGTTATTGAAATTAATCATTTAAGTATCAGCTAAACCCAAAAATACGACAAAAAAGCTGATAGTTCAAACACAAACTCTCTCCAATTCTAGTCAACAAACGTAAGAAAATAACATGAGAAAACAACAATATTTGTCAAAATAAGTATTTTTTATGAATATTTAATAATTAAATCCTGTATACTTATGAAAATTAATTATTTAATTTTATTATAGTAAAAAATAAGTGAGTAACAAACAAACATATAAAATAATAAACTAACATATATAATAATAAATTAATATATAAAATAATAATTTAACATATAAAATAACAGACCTATTGAGTGATAAATCGAAAATATTTTCTCATCATGAACACAAGAATTCAGGATGCCTTGGTGCTACTGAGCCTCAAATATCGAGTCCGGAACCAAAATGTGAATATTTAATAATTAAATCCTGTATAGTTATGAAAATTAATTATTTAATTTTATTATAGTCAAAAATATGTGAGTAACAAACAAACATATAAAATAATAAAACTAACATATAAAATAATAAACTAACATATTAAAGTAACACATAAAATATAAAATTATAATATTAAAAATGTATCAATCTAATTAACAAATTAATTATAATATCGAATATAATTAATATTGTTCAATTTACAGTAGTCGTCATGGAGGTTCCGCCTTTGGATCCCGGACCTGCCTCGCTAGAGCTACTGTTACTACATGCCGAGCATAGGTCTTCCTACAAATGGGAGGGACAGTTATTGGCCTAGACGTTCCGCGCCAGAAGAGTAGACGATATGTGGGACTTTCTTAGGGCCCACCATCTCCATCCCCGTATAGCCAGAGGCCTCCAGGATACGGGTTGTTATAGGATTGTTGAGGTCGGCCGGCTGCAGCTGGATTGGTCGTTGATCACGACTTTGATAGAGCGGTGGCGACCGGAGACACACACGTTCCATTTGCCTATTGGCGAGGCCACTATCACGCTGCAAGAAGTGGAGGTTCTATATAGGCTGCCGATTGATGGACATCTTGTTGCTTTGCCACATGCCATCAGAGAGTATACGGGTTTGCAGTACCTGGAGATGTTGCAGCGGCTCACCGGTTTCCAGCCAGCGGATGAGGCTGCATTGATTGGGCTAATCGGCTGCAGTTGACGCCCGTCTGGCTACATCTGGAGTGTTACTTACCTCAAACAATTCATATAACACGTAATTCAGTGATTCATACCCTCAGAACCAAGTTTAGAAGTGTTACTTACCTCAAACAGTGAAAGTTCTTTATTACAATATGCCTTTGCCTCGTGAATCAGCCTCTGAACGCCTCGAATCTAGTCACAACTAATTCGATACAGGCAACACAAATTGTAGGAATCAATTCCATATAAAAATACTAATTTTCCAATAAAATACGAAATTCAACTAAAAAATTGTCAGTGGAGCCCACGTCTCGGAACCCGATAAAAGTTATAAAATATGAACGCCCATTCAACCACGAGTTCAACCATACATAATTTACCAAATTCCGACATCAACTCGACCTTCAAATCCTCAAATCTTATTTTCAAATCCCTAGGCCCAAATCCTCGAATTTAACCTCAAAAACACGTAATCTAGTTGAAATACTCGATCATAATTCAATATTATTGACAAACAATGATCACAAGTGACTTACCTCAAGTTTTCCCGTGAATTCCCTTTGAAAAGTCGCCCCAAACCGTGCTTGAAAGGTCCAAAATGACAAAAATGTCGGAACCCCTCTGTTTTGTAATATGTCAAGTGCTTTCACATCTGCGGCTCAGTTGGTCACATCTGCTGTCACGCAGATGCATGGGCTTCGATGCTTCTGCAGCTCCGGGCGCTTCTGCGAACTCGCTTCTGCGAAGAAGCTGTCCGCATCTGCGACTAGGCTGCCCCTTCCCCTTTTCCGCTTCTGCGATGGATATGTCGTTTCTACGGACTCACTTCTGCGAGGTTTCGTCCGCTTCTGCAGACCTCTCACTTCTGTGATGCCAAGCTCGCACCTGTGAGAAAATGTCCGCATGTGCGATTGCACCAGAAGGCAAAATTTTCAGATTTCTTCTAAGTCCAAATTTTGAACCGTTAACCATCCAAAACTCACCCGAGGCCCCCGGGACCTCAACCAATTATACCAACAAGTCCTAAAACATCATACGAACTTAGTGGAGGCCTCAAATCACATCAAACAATGCTAAAACTACGAATCATACCCCAATTCAAGCTTAATGAAACTAAGAAATTTTAATTTCTACATTTGATGCCGAAACCTATCAAATCAAGTCCGTTTGACCTCAAATTTTGCACACAAGTCGTAAATGACATAACGGACCTATGAAAATTTTCAGAACTGGATTCCGGCCCCGATATCAAAAAGTCAGCTCTCCGGTCAAACTTCCAAACTTAAACTTCCTATTTTTGCCATTTCAAGCCTAATTTAACTACGAGCTTCCAAAATAAATTTCGGACACACTCCTAAGTCCAAAATTACCATACGAAACTATTGGAATCATCAAAACTCTATTCCAGAGTAGTTTACTTATAAGTCAACATCCGGTCAACCTTTTCAAATTAAGCTTTAAACCTTGGAACTAAGTGTTCCAATTCATTCTGAAACCTCATCGGACCTGAACCAACTACCCAGCCAAGTCACATAACAATTATAAAATACAAAATGAGCAAAAAATGAGGGAACATGGATGTAATACTCAAAACGACCGGTCGGATCGTTACACAAACTCGAGCAAGTGATAAAAGATGATAGCTTTTTTGTGTTGTAGTTTATAAATTGATCATTTTCTTCTTTGTCCGATAGAAGACGAAGAGAGATTAAATTTATCACTAAGAATAAAAATTATTTTGGCGTTTAAGTTTTAATCTTTTAGAATTAAATAATAAGTTGATTTTATATTTTTTGGTATTAAATTAAGGACTTGTTAAATAATTTTAATTCTAATTTGGAGAATATATTTGGGCCTTACTTCCCAAAGAAAATACTCGCCCAACGCCGATGCATATGCCTAGAGCAACGGGACTTATGCGCCGCGAGAGTTTTGTATTGGTAAAAAATTGTGTTGACACATGGACATATCAATGATCAACACGTGACATATACTGCCTAGTCAGCTCCAGCACAAACCGAAAGATCAACTAAGAAAGTAAATTGTAAGTTCTCTAAAGTGGGATCAAATGGTGTTAATCAAAAAGTAATCACCCCTGAGTCTCCAAAAAATGATCGAGTGTCCGAAACGTCTGTGAATATCTGAATAAGGTCTCTCGGGATAAATATTCAAGTGCCAGAAAGCAGCTATTCGAAGTCTCCAAATTAGAAGACCAACGGATCAACAACTGTTGACAAATCCGAGAGTCAGCATTAATTCAGCAGTTACGGAATCCAATATTAACTCAGCAATTACAAATCTTCCAAATATAATGGACGAGTCTAAATAAATGCTCACAGTGGACCCAATATTCAAGGAAGTTAGCTACTTAGAATTAGTACGATAAATAATCACAATTTACCACCATTGTAATCATCTAATTTTATACTCCACAATTCTGCACTTTATAATTCATAGCAAACTGCTCTGTAGCTTGCCACTCATCCCGCTTTGTTCGGCACACTCATTCGATCAAGGATCATCAAATATAAAACACTTTATTTCTACTTATTTCTTAATTTATTACTTATCTGATATTATTTTTCATGTCTAATTTGATTCCATTGGCAAAAGATAATATCATTGGATTGAATCAATTGCTTGTGGCCTTACAATTACAAATTCAACTGATTATCTAAATATTAATTTCTGGGTTAAATAGTTTGGCGTCAACCGTAAAACACAAGTAACTTTGTTATTCATCCAAGTGTACTAATAATTATTTAAATCTTTGTCTATTGCCAGTTTAAATTTTTATTTCGTCCGGAGACCAGACAATCAACACAGTTGAGAACAACCAAGTTAGAGACAGTTCTACATGTCAAAATAAAAATGATCGAGTGCCCTTGACCCAAAGCTCTCCGGGGAATTATCCTCCTCAATGCTCTTGGGAGCCATCACCTCGAAGAGTAACTACAACAGCATCAGGAACTTTAAAGTTGGCATAATTCATAAATACATTATTATACCATGTGCGTCCCAAGGTGATATATAATGAATATGAGACTTGTTAATCATGATTTAAATGAGTTTAAAGTCATAATATGACTATATATGATGTTTTGATAAAACATATAAAGTTTGGAAAAAAATCGGATTAAAGTTGCGGAAACACCGACTAAGGATGTGCCATATAATAGAGCTTTTTGAGAAATATATTCCGTATGCTATATGAGGTCTTTTTGGGACATATTATATACCAAATTGAAGGTCATGGAATGTACTTTCCAGAGCACTTAACTATTCATTCATACGACACCCGAATAAAAGGTTATAAGCGTTGGAAGAAGGGCCAATCATAGGATGCCAAGTAGCACCTTTTTGATTTTTAAAACAATGGGATATTTACATCCCATCTCGTCTCTTTCTCCATTTTTCCAGAGAGCTCGCCCAAATAACACCCCTAACTTTACTCTTAAGCTCTCTACAAGAGCTTCAAACAATATTATCATCCCGGACACGGAATCAAGAAGCGATAACATTAAAACGATCCCTACGACATAAGTATCGCTATATCGCCTCTCGTTTTCTTTGTAGTTTGAGTTTTGAAAGGTACTTTATAGTTAAGAAAACGTGTACTTTCTGTATTTAAGTGTTTAAATATCAAGGAATGTTGATAAATTCGTTTTCTAATAGTTAGAACTCACGGGACGGTGATCGGAAGCCGTGAGTTCGAGTTATTTGACTTGTAGTGGACTGTTTTGTGGGATGTTTCGTGTTGCCTTTGGGCTGTATATTTTTCTACTGTTTAATGGAGGTTTAGAGGACAAATGGTATGGAGAAATACCACATAATGATGGAATGGTGGGCTGGTAGTTCGTCGTTATATTGTTTAAGTTATTTGACACTACTTTGGTTATCGTTTTATGTATGAAGTGATTAGAGTGTGTGTGCTGTTTTGTGGTATATTGTGATGGAAATAAGGTTGGAAAATGATGCTTACATGTTGTTATTGTTGTGCTCTTGTTGTTGTTGGTATATGGTATTGTAGGAGGGCCTAGTTACAGGGGAGATACTGCCCAAATTTACGTAAACGAGCTACTAGTTTAAGTTGCTGACTTAGCCTTTACTCAACACTGATTTTAAATCTCCTTATGCTATGGTAGATTGAGTTGAGTTGTTTGAAGAATTGTTTTGAATGTATTAAGGACTCAATGGAGTTAAGGTATGTTAAGGCTATCCCTTCTTTCTTTTTGGCATGATCCAAATGATACAAACGAAACGAGCAAAATACGCAACTTTCATAAATGACACTATTCATAGAAATACTAGGGGTGTCTATATTCTTGATTCCCCATGTGAATTATTATTATATCCTCTATTCATGGGTCTCAAAAAAATATGTATTTGATAAAGTTTGTCCGAAAGGCATATTGATTTTATGATATTCGAGAAATCTTATTAACGTATTTCTTATGCATTTCATGCATTTATACATGTATATTGACCCATGACCAGAAGGTATTATATACGTGAATATTATATATATATGGGATATGGGAAAAGGTTACGTCGTTATATACGCACCACCACCTGATCAGCTGGTATACGTTGATGATTTTGCCCACAGTGGCCGAGATGATATGATGGGATGCCCTCAGAGGCTTGATGATGCTATGAACGCATATACCTATGTATGGTATGGCATTTATACGCACATGCATGGCATTATAAATTTTAATGATTCACAGAGCTATTCAGAATTTCAGGTTGAGTTCTTTACTCCATGTTTCTTTTATGTCTTTTATATACTATTGTCATGCCTTACATACTCGGTACTTTATTTGTACTGATATCCCTTTTATCTGGGGACGCTGCGTTTCATGCCCGCAGGTCCCGATAGACAGGTTGAGAGTTCTCCTAGTAGGCTATCAGCTCAGAAAAAGGTGTTTTTGCACTTCACTTGCTCCGCAGTTGCCTATTTGGTCAGTATAATTTGAATATGTATTGTTTGGTATGGCGGGGATCTGTCCCGACCTTTATGATATTTATGTACTCTTAGAGGCTTGTAGTTACTGGTATGGCCTTATAGACTTGTACGTCATATGTATAAGTCAGTATATCAAGTTGGGTCACCCTATATTGAGTATTTCCTCATGTTTTATTCTACTTATCTCACGACAGACTCTCCGGCTCAATTACCTATGATAGTATGATACGAAAGATATGTTACGTTAGTATTCGGTTGTATAAGGTACCGGGTGCCCATCACGGCCCATCGATTTGGGTCGTGACATATATAGAGAGCCTAGAGTCAATAAATTATTGAGGCTATAATGAGCTTGACGACGACAGTGAGTGATAGATCACCGACATCACCAAGAGTCAATCTTGCCACTCCAATTATTACACCCTAAAATTTAGACACTGGAGGAGTCCCAGATGATACCAGTGTTGGAGGCTCAGGTACAACTGACAACTCAGATTTGTAAAATTTAGTTTTAAATTTTAGAAATAGCTCAATGAACAAGGTGAACGTATGGAGAAAATTTTGAAAATTTTACTAGGGATCAAAGGGATCGATCTGGACAAATATTTATAACAACCCTTGAAGCCGAGTGCAGCTCCATTGCCGATCCTGAAAATGTTCAAAATGCTGGACATTTCGAAGTATGACAAAACGATAGATCATCTGGATCACATCATAACATACATAATCGTAGTCAAAGGAAATGACTTGATGAAATCAGAGATTGAGCCAGTGCTCGAAGAAGTTCGGACAGAACACTAATAAAAGGAGCAATAACCTAGCTGTTTATC
The DNA here is from genome assembly GCA_000715115.1 of Nicotiana otophora. Taxonomy (NCBI): domain Eukaryota; kingdom Viridiplantae; phylum Streptophyta; class Magnoliopsida; order Solanales; family Solanaceae; genus Nicotiana; species Nicotiana otophora. The sequence goes on from AWOL01S0002802.1 coordinate 173,295, forward strand.
CAAAAAATGGATAGAGTTGAATTTGTACGTAGTTCTAAGGATATGTGGTGTAGCTTAATACAAATCGTAAGGATAAATAGAAATATCAAGTATGGATTGTAAAGAATGTAAAGTAGACAAGGTTGTAAAGAAGATGATTATTAGGACTAAAACAAGTTGAATCAGTTTGTGAATCTTGAAAGAACAATTCTTCACTATAGTAGAATATGGTGCTTGAATTACAATGTAAGCAAAAACTTGGTCCTTACAGAAAATGATAATCATCCTCTTTATAGTAGGGGGATCTTACTTTCGATATAATTAAAAATACATAGTGGGAGACCCATTATAAATAAGCTTTTCCATAATTCCTGTCAGGATTCTCTCCTCTAGTAGGATTGCAACGACTCTTGTCTATGAGCTCGATATTGACTCGAGTTTTCGGTCTTGACTCAAGCTCGATTCTGACTCGGATCCTTAAATTGATTCGGAGTCAATGTTGGTCGGTCTCTGAATCATAAGCTCGATAAATTTACTTTGCACCATAGTTCGACTTGGATTCGAACTTGATAATGATATTGAGCTCGACATTGATTGGTCCCTCGGGCTCGAAGCTTGTTTATACCCTCTTGGGAACCCATCTCGAAGTCTTACTTCGATCCATTATGTTTGGACCTCGATCAATCGTATGAAGGCCGAAATCTATTTCGACAGTATACACTAGCATTCTCCTTCTCAAAAATTCAACTAACTCTTTTGCTGAGCTTGTAGAAGCCTTTATTAAGGCATATACCAGAGCCCAAAAGATTGAAAAGTGAATGAAAGACAACTTCAAAACTCAATAAGGAAGCACGGAATTGCTCCAAGAATTCATAGACCGGTTCTAAAAAAATAATATTATTGCCTTCTGTTCCAGATAATTCGGGCTACAATAGCCTTTGCGGAGAATTTAAATAGAAAAGTTTTGAGGCCACAAGAAGACTAAAAGAAAGTATGCAGGAATTTCCACTAATGACCTGGAATGATGTGTACAATTCAGTACCAAGATTCGAATAGAGAAAGATATGGTATGTCAAACCGCTACTCATAGAAGGTCCAAAAAAGATACATCGAACATTCAAAAAATATGCCAAGAAGAATAGAATATGATCGCAAAAGTTTGAGGATTCGTTATGAGACTTACTCCAGCACCGAATGAACTGACGCTAAAAGAAGATAGGAGCAAAACCGCGATAACCAAGGACGCAATCAGAAGAACAACATCTCACCTTCAGAAAGGTAAGGAACCATCATGCTAAATCGCAAGAATCTGCAAGACACTGGACCTCGAACTCAAAAGTAAGTTGATTGGATTTTTAAATTTTAACGAGCTAACACATATTGGTTTACTTGGTCCCAAGTTGACATGACAGGTATACTACCGTAAGTAATGACCCATAAACTCAATATTGACCCGTGCTATACGCCGGTTAAGTGAAAAAAGGAAATTTAGGTCATTCCAGAATTAAATAATGGAAGATGAAATTATCAATCTTTTGAAGATCGATTTAGTCAAAGAAATAAAATATCCGGTTTAGCTAGCTAACATCAATCCACTGTTGCTTTCAAAACTCCGAGAAGGAGGATGGTTGTTGGTATACCAAGCCATCTCAGATGTCTTGGTAAGCCAATTCTTGTTCGGACATATAAAGGTATGCATTCTACTATCTATTATGTTAGTAAAACACTTCTAGATACGGAAACTATGTATTCATATTTAGAGATGTTGGCATTGGCTCTAATAGTAGCTGCCCAAAAAATAAGGCCTTCTTTTCAGTGTCATCCTATCTCCATAGTCACAGTGTTCCTATTATAGATCATTCTTCATAAACCCAAGCTCTTAGGATGACTCGTCAAGTGGACATTCCAACTCAGCGAATTTGATATTACTTTTCCACCCCATACTGCCAGTAAATCAAAAGTCCTAGCAAACTTGTAGTTGAATTCTAAACATGTATACTTCTCAAAACCCAAAAAATAGGCAATTGATTTCGAGACAATTCCCCGGACCTACGATCCTCTATACATATGGATTGTCGAATGTTAAAGGTTCTGGTCTAGGATAATACTCATTGCACCTATCGAAGAAGTAATTGGATAATTCATTAAATGACATTCAATTACTAATAATAAAGATGAGTATGAGACTGTAGTGGCAGAGCTCTAGTTATCCAGGGGACTCAGAGCACAAAATATCGAGTTTAAAAGTGACTCCCAACTCATGATTAATCAAATCCAAGGAGCATATGTAGCTCAACAAATTCGGAGATAACTTTTCCTGGAAAAAGGACACCAATCTTTTAGATCATTTTCAGGAGTGGAAGGTAACTTAAATACCCCAAAAATAAAATACCGAGGCAGATGCATTAGCAAATCTTGATTCGATAAAAGACATCACCGAACTTGGAAGCAATTCAGTTGTACACCTTTTTCATTTTTCCCTTGATTATAGCTAAAACTAGATAAACTCGACTAATTTAATATAGGTTGATGTAACGAATTTGTAAATTATTTGCAAGAATATTGTCCGAAGATGAGAAAGAATCTCGGCAACTCAGTATACGAGCAACATAGTATTGACTCATCGAAGGAAAATTACATCAACTAATGTTAAATGGTGCTTTAGCTAAGTGCCTAGGGCCCAAGAAAACGAAATATGTGATACAAGAAGTCCACGAAGGAAATTATATGAAAACCATTCTGGAGAAAGATCTCAAGTTCGAAAACCCATTAGAGTTGGATATAGCTAGCCCGAATAGAAAAATAACTATACAGACCCTCGACTTGGCAACATTTTGGAACCTTCATAGTACCCAGCCAGGGTCAATAAACATCTAACCGAAGAAACTGAAGTGCCATCTTCATCTTAGAAGCACTTCTCGTCTCCTATATTTTCATTTCGGGATTCGGACCAATAAAAGATGATCATGATAAATTACATAGCCAAAAAAAGGATGTTGAAGTCACAAGACAATGCCCGAGTTTTCATACTTACAATTCGAACACTGGGGGAGACTGTACATATACTACACACGAACAAAGAGCATCGAGAACTCCATCTCATGATGATGAACGAGAACTTTATGTTCGAGTTGAGGACGAGAATGAAGTTTTTCAAGTTTTCTTTCCTCAAAAGATCAATCTACACGAACGATTCAATCTCTGCACACAAAGATACAACTAGAACAAGTTCACTCCGAACCAATACTTGTATCTTTTATCCAGTTCGAGAGAGACTATTTAAGACTTGTATCCGATCTAACAGAGATCATTGAAGTTGAAATAAATAACACTACTAGAAATTCGCTAAAAACTAACCAAACAAACTGACCTAAGTTGGTCGGTTACGGCCAATTACCGACCAAAACGTGACCATTAGGGTGTGGACGGTATTTTAATGGTCGGAATGGCTTACCGACCAAAGTTTGTCGGAAAGTACCGACCAACGTTGGTCGGTAGCTTAAAACGACCATCTGACAAGTTTAAGTACTTACCAACCAACTTTGGTCGGAAACATATTTTATTAATTTAATTTTACCGACTAAAGTTGGTCGGTTTAACTAAATTATATTTATTTTATTAATTATTAAAATTAAAAAAATCGACCAACTTTGGTCGGTAAGTGAAAATATATATATTTTTAAAATAATTAAAATTAAATATTACCGACCAACTATGGTCGGTAACCTCAACAGTGCAGGCAAAATACCGACCAAAGTTGTTCGGTAATGTTGAATTCTGGGAATTCAATGTTCATTAACCGACCAACTTTGGTCGGTAAGTGAAAATATATATATTTTTAAAATAATTAAAATTAAATATTACCGACCAACTATGGTCGGTAACCTCAACAGTGCAGGCAAAATACCGACCAAAGTTGTTCGGTAATGTTGAATTCTGGGAATTCAATGTTCATTAACCGACCAACTTTGGTCGGTATTTTGGAATAAATTTTTTTTTATTAAAAACCAACCAACTTTGCTCGGTTTTTCTGGGTTTAATTTTGGCATTAAATGCCTGTTTTGACAGCTACACCATCTGCCAGCATACCAATACACCTAATAACAACAACAACACAACAACAACAAAAACAACAACAACAACACAACAATAACCAAAACATTCAATAAATACTTTAAAACTAACAAATTAAAGTTCAATTGAACATAAAAATCCAAAACCAAGTTAAAACTAATTACAACTAGTTCAAAACTGGTTCTAGTTGTCTAGTTCAAAGTATATAAAATTCAAGGGGTGCTTTCTACAACATCATCATCAACGTTTGATGAACTTTCATTTACAAGACGGTATAGAGAACGGTTTTGTGGAGGACGGGAAAAACGATCACGAGGAGGACGGGAGGAACGATCACGAGCAGGACGGGAGGAACGATCACGTGGAGGTCGACCCTATGGAGATGACTCACGAGATCGGGGTAACGGAAAAGCTCCACTAGATAGGAGAGTTCTGATCTGAGCTTGCATGCCAAGGAATTGAGCATCTCTAAGTCTTTCTCTTTCCTTGGCTGCTTCTAGCTCGGATGGGAGCTTTGTCACTGTCTCCCGTATAGCGGAGAGGCTCTCCCTATTAAGTTGCCCGTCTTGCGAGAAAGTCCCTATTCCTCGCATTCCACATATAGCGATGGAAGTTTTTAGTAGGAAGCGCACATACCTTCCCCCATTTTGGACCGCCAACAGACTCCAACCATATTCTTTAAGCATCCTCGTCCGAAGGTTGGGTTGGCTCACCCGATTCACCAGCTGGATGACTACAGATGAATTCCTCCATGTTACTTTGGTAGCGACCCTATATTATTTTAAATTAAATCAGTATTTCAAAATTTTTATAAAAGTAAATTATAATACTTAAAGAAAATTAAAAGCTTACATATGCAGTCGAGGCTCGGTCCTCGACCCACCTATCTTGAACCCCCTCTTTCTTCTTCTTCACTATATGCGTCTCCTTGAATAGCTCATCATGACTCATTGGACGCCCATACTTCTTTTCCTGAAAACAAATTAATTTAGTTAATAAACAGAATAGATATACTTAGAAAAGTAAAATTATTTAAGCAATTACGTACCAATCTTCTTTTTATTGTCCCTAGGCTAATCGCACCTCCAGTGTGCAAGGAGCCTCCATTCTCGGATGCACGAGCTTTCTTTCCTTTTCGCTCCTCTCTAAGAACTCCGCGGTAAGCCATTGCCTTTGTAAATCATTCCACAAATTCTCAAGTAACCAGCCAAGCCTCTTGTTCTTCTTTCTAGCATCTGAGAAAGCATCCGCCAATCTTTTGCGAGCTTTATGATGAAAATTTACAACCACTTTCGCGCTATAGCGGCCTTCCCATACACACTTGCTCTGTATTTCAAAAGTTAAATATTAGATGGAAACATCATAAATATAAATTATTAAACTGTTTAAAATAACATTTATATCTTAAATTGATTGAAAATTTGCTCATTCAGCGAGAATAGGCAATCAGTCCAAGTCACATAAGGGCCATCATAAAGCTTTCTGATGGCATTGGTGATTATCTTCGTAGTCTTATTACCC
>AWOL01S0002802.1:181487-192847 GCA_000715115.1 Nicotiana otophora
CCTCTTTCCCTTCCTACCCTTTTCTCGACCCCGAGAACTAGTAGGGTCATTGTTACCTTGACCCTTGCCTGCCATCTGCATAATATAATACACATTTAGATTGAAACATATAAGAAACTAGCTATAAAACGAGAGTGCTTTAAAAAACCAACTTTTTAATCCTCATCGACGTATTGTTCCTCGTCCGAGAATTCTTCGTCCTCACTTGTTTGAGCTTCATCAGTTGATTCTTCGTCCTCATTTTCTATAATTGTTACTTCATTTATATCAACTTCTTCCAATATGCGTTCAGGATGTTCCAAATTATTTTCTAACTGATCGTCCACTATTTGGTGAACACTGGAGATATCATTTTGATATGCAACATCTAACACATTCTCGACTTCCACCCTACCTACAAGCTTAGTTTTTATTACAACCCACCAATCGGACTTATTCCGCCGCAATGGATAAGGAGCATAATACACTTGCCTAACGTTATGTGCATATATGAAAGGATCATAGCGATCATACTCCCTCGTATGATTAACCTCAATTATATTGTATTGGTGATGTACTATTGTACCTCTTGTTGTAGGTCAAACCACTTGCATCTAAAGAGTATCAATTTCTTATATGGCCAACCTGTATATTCTAGTTGTAATATTTCTTGAACCACACTATAATAATCAATATCTCCAGCTTGGTTGCCATCACCACCTTGAACCCACACCCCGATATTGTTGCTATTTTTATTTTTAGAGAAATCCTCTGTATGAAACTTATAACCATTCACTACGTACTTAGACATTGTTGTGACCTGAAGCCGAGGTCCCCAAGATATATCTTTCAAAAATTGATTTACACCATTATTTGGATTATTTACCTACATAGTGTTAAAGAAATTCATAAGTTAGCATAACTTATCAATCAATTTTTATACATTCACTACGTGTGTGTGTGTGTGTGTATATATATATATATATATATACATACTTACAAAGTGTTTGAACCATGTATCAAATCTCGTATATACAGCATCATGGCCAAATTGACCCACAAAGTAACTGTGACACCTCAAATATTTTTAGTAGTTGCATCAATATGTAGTCATAGTAAATTTTATATTTTGATAACTAATAAATCAATACTTACTTGAGAAATGGTAAAACTTCGGGACAATTTAGCAACACATGAAGTGTAGCTGACTTGTACTCCACATCACTCAAACTTCTCTTTCTAACATCCTTAGAACATCGGCCTGGTTGATTGAATATGGACATTGGTGGATATAATGGATCATTCACACATTCGACCGTGTGCCTATTGGGCCTATTCCTAGAACATGGCACGTTACTCTCAAAATTGTATAGTTTCCTTTGCAAGATAGGCTTCACATATAGATACTTCAATCCTATTCCTCTACTTAACAAATTGTTTGCATTTGCCAATTTTCCTACATAATGTCATGTTAGCCAAGGACATTCAAATAAAATAGAATATTACATCAAACTTATAATATTACCTCTCAAAGGGATACATCCATCTGCATTGAACATGCCCTCCAAGTCGTGCCTCATGTACAAGGTGTATTGGAAGGTGTTCCATCACATCAAAGAAACCACATGGAAATATTTTTTCCATCTTACTAGAAATTACACGAATGTTCTGGTCCATCCGAAGTAGGTTTTCTTCCCTTAATGTGGTAGAACACAAGTCTTTGAAAAACAAACTAATCTCTGTGATGGGTTTCCAGATTCTTTCAGGCAAACCATAAAATGCAATAGGCACTAAGGTATCCATGAAAACATGGCAGTCATGACTTTTCAAATGGCTCAACTTCCCTACCTCCATATCTACTTTGTTTCCAAGATTCGACGCATAACCCTCAGGCATCTTCAATTTCATAACGCAATCACAAATTTGTCGTCTTTCCTCCAAAGTGAATGTGTAACTTGCTTTGGGCTTGAACACCTTACCATTGTTTGTTGTCTGCAAGTATAAATTGTAACTAGCCTTCGGGTTATCTTTTGTCTTACCTTTAATATCCATCACTGTGTTGAACAAATTGTCAAAATAATTATTCTCAATATGCATGACATCAAGGTTGTGTCGGAGAAGATTCTCCTTCCAATAATGAAACTCCCAAAATATACTCTGTTTCGTCCAATTATGATTAACACCATATCCGAGGAATCTATAAGGTGGACCCTCAGTAACTTTACTGAAGTTCTGGACCCTCTCCCAAATTTCCTCACTTGAAAGTATCGGAGGTGGAGAATCATATTCCACTTTATTCTTTTTGAATGCATTTTTCATCCTTCTAAACTCATGATCATCAGGCAAGAATTGACGGTGACAATCAAACCATGATTGCTTTCGGCCATGTTTCAAAGTGAACGCTTTACTATTTTCCATGCAGTAAGGACAAGCTAGCTTCCCATCAGTCATACACCCAGACAATATTCCATACGCAGGAAAATCGTTAATAGTCCACATTAAATTAGCATGCAAATTAAAATTCTGCTTGGCTGATATGTCATATGTTTCAACACCATCATACCATAATTGTTTTAGCTCATCAATCAAAGGTTGCAAATATATATCAATTAAACTTTTCGGATTACGTGGACCGGGGATAATACAATTTAAGAATATATATGGACTAGTCATACACAACTCAGGTGGTAGATTATAAGGTGTAAGAAAGACAGGCCAACATGAATATGGTGTCGCAGATATAGAAAAAGGCGTGAAGCCATCCACACACAGACCTAACCGAATGTTCCTTGGTACACTAGTAAAATCTGGATATGCCGTATCAAAGTGTTTCCAAGCTTCTCCATCTGAAGGATGACACATAACACCAGGTGGTCTTCTATTTTTAAAGTACCATCTCATATGAGGAGCAGAACTCATCGACGCATATAACCTCTTTAACCTATGTATAAGAGGTAAATAATGCATCGCCTTGACAACGACCATTTTTCTGCTGGAAAGCCTCTTGAAACGAGGCTTTTCGCAAAATTTACAACTGTCTAAAGTTGCATCATCTTTATAATATAACATGCAACCATCTTCACAACAATCAATTCTCATTGACGAAAGTCCTAACTTAGAAACCAATCTCTTTGCCTTATAGAAATTACCATGTAAGTTGATATTAGGGTCAACTAGTTCACTCATAAGGTCAATAAAGAGTCCATAGCTGCTTGAGATATATTCCAATCAGATTTGATACGTAGTAATCTAACTGCAACAGACAGCTCAGAGTGCGGACTTCCTCCACGTAGTGGACGATTAGCTTCCTCTAACTGTTCATAAAAATGTTTTGTGTCATCATTAGGAGTTTGTTCAACATTTTCATTGGGCTTACCCCCGAAGTGCATCCCAAAAGCATCCGCAACCATATCCTGAATTCTAGAATCAAGATTTGTATTCTCCACCGACCTACTACTTTCACCAACAACCATGTTATGAAATATCCCACGGCTACCATCGATCTCTCCATGATTAGTCCACACAAAGTAATTCTCTATAAACCCCTTCCTATAAAGATGAAGCTTAACTTCCTCTATTTTTGTAAATTTCATACAATCTCACCTGACACAAGGGCACCTAATTACTCCTTCATTTTGGTATGGTGGAAGTGACATTGCATGTCTAATAAAGTCATCAACCCATTCTACAAAATCCTCCTGCAATCCCCGCCGATTAGGATAATTCCTATTGTATATCCAAGAACAATGTTCCTTCTATACAAATAAAACAAGAACACATTAATTTATTCTATAAAATTAATTAATTATATCTTTTTAGCTAATTCAAGATAATTATTTTTTTCTAATCACACCAATTTATATCCTAAAAGTTCAATTCATATCCTAAAAGTTCCAATTCATATCCTAAAAGTTTAATTCACAAGAACAAATCCTAAAAACTAAAATTTTAATTCATATCCTACGAGTTTAAACATAAACTAACTAAACTAAAGAAATTCAACTGTGATGACCCAAAATATCATCTTTAAATTTAATAAGTAATTCTGTATCCTAAGACCTCGAAAAGCACTATTTATCATTCCGTGACTTGCGTGCACAGTCCGTAAAATTTTCCGGAAAGTTTTTATGTGAAAAATGAATTAAAATGTGAAATAGAGCTTTAAAACTCAACTGAGTTGACTCTGGTCAATATTTTGAGTAAACGGACTCGGATCCATATTCGACATTCCCGGAAGGTCCGTAGAAAAATATGGGACTTGGGCGTATTCCCGGAATCGAATTCCGAGGTCCCTAGCTCGAGAAATGAATTTTTGATGGATATTGTAAGACTGAAATTCTATGGATTTAAATAAATTGATTAATGTTTGATCTCGTTGGTATCGGGCACGTATTTTGGTTTCAGAGCCCGGTACAGGTTTAATATAATATAATATATAATTCATGTCTGTGAAATTTAATAGAAATCGGAGTTGATTTGACATGATTCGGACGTCCGGTTGAGAAGATAATAGTTTTGAAATGTTCTTGAGGAATTCATGAGTTTTGGTGCTAATTCCATAGTTTTAGGTGTTATTTTTATGATTTGATTGCACGAGCAAGTTCGTATGATATTTTTAGACTTGCATGCATGTTTGGTTTGGAGCGCTGAGGGCTCGGGTGAGTTTCGGATAGGCCACGGGATGTTTTGAACTTAGAAAATTTTGCTGGTATAATTGAACCTGTTGCAGGCCTTTGATCTCGCAATTGCGAGATCAGGCATCGCAAATGCGAACCAAGCAGGTATGGCAATTGCGAGGTTTTTATCGCGATTGCAAAGAAAGCCTATGCCAGCAGTTCTCGCAATTCCGAAGGGCCAATTGTCGCAAATGCGACATAATCTTCGCATTTGCGAAGGCAGCGGAAATGTGAAGGTTCTCGCATTTGCTATGAACCCTTCGCATTTGCGAGCTTCGCAATTGCGAAGCTCAGGTCGCAATGCGACATCTGCAGCTGATTAAAATAACTTTTGGACGCGAATTTTCATTCATTTCCCAAATTTTCAAGACCTAAAACACAAGAGGCGATTTTCCAAAGACCATTCCTTCCCCAAATCATAGGGAAGTGATTCTAAACTAGTCTCTTTCAATCTTTTACATCTTATAACAAGATTGCAACCTAGAATCTAGAATTGTTATGGTGAAATTAGAATTTTTGGGTAGAACTTAGGAATTTCGAAAATTGGGGATTTAGACCTCGAATTGAGGTCGGATTCTAAAACCAATTGTATATCCGGACTCGTCTTGGAATGGATGTTCGGATTTCGTAAGTGTTTTCGAGATTTGAGAGTGGGTCCCACTGCCGAATATTTTAATAAATTTTGGATTTTATCCGAAAAATTAGTAAATTCATATGAAATTAATTCCTATAATTCGTATTGAGTTTATTGAATTGTTTGTGAATAGATTTGAAACTTTCGGAGACAAATTTAAAAGGAAATGTTGTGGTTGAATAATTGATTGAAATTTGCAAAGCGAGGTAAGTGTCGTGGTTAACCTTGACTTGAGGGAATAGAACCCTTAAATTATTTGTTATGTGAATTGCATGTGAACAGCGTATTGGCGAGGTGACGAGTGTCTATACGTCGTCAAATTAATTGTTTGCCTGCTTACTTGAAAGATCATAAATTGTTTTAAATCATGAATTAATTATTATAATAATTATTTCTCTCCTATTCTTTGTCAAATATTAATTCTTGAATTCCTGCATTAATTGTTACATGCTATTTGAATATGTACCTTAATTGTTATTTGACATTTAGTATATTAAATATTAAACTGCATATTTTCTCTCCGATTTCCATAATAATTTGCTATTTGCCTTTGTTTGTTTCATAATAAAATCATAAATTATTGTATGCTTGTTGTCTTATAATTTATATTAATTGTTGCACTTATTGGGAAAATTACTTCTATAAGAATTGGTAAATGAATATGTTGGAGGAGCGGGTTGCACACCGCAACAGAATTGATTATATTTAATATATTGGAGGATCGGGTTGTACGCCGCAACAGACTTATTAAAAGTCCATATTGGAGGATCGGGTTGCACGCCGCAACAGACTTATTTAAAAGTCGACATACATATATATATTGGGGGATCGGGTTGCACGCCGCAACAGACTTGATTAAAATGAATATATTGAAGGAGCGGGTTGCACGCCGCAATAGAATTGAATGTGAATATATTGGGAGAGCGAGTTGCACGCTGCAACAGAATTGAATGTGAATATATTGTGAAAGCGAACAGCGCGCTGCAACAGAATTGATGGAAATGACAATTGGTTATCACTGCTGAGTTGGCTTCAATTATTATAAATGAATTACCTTATTTATTTCTATTATTGTTGTTTTTACTAATATTGCGTACAGGTAATGTAAGTGACCCGCCTTAGCCTCGTCACTACTTCGTCGAGGTTAGGCTCAGCACTTGCCAGTACATGGGGTCGGTTGTACTGATACTACACTCTGCACTTCTTGTGCAGATTTTGGAGTTGATCCCAACGGCTTACCATATACTTGCTCGGATTTCAGCTACTCAGAGGAGACTTGAGGTATAACTGCACGACGTTCGCATTTCTGAAGTCCCCGTCTATTTTACTTTAGCTGTGTGTTTACTTCCAAACAACTTTGTTTTATTTCAGACCTTTATTTGTATTATTCTAGAAGCTCGTGCATTTGTGACACCAAATTCTGGGATGGTATTTAGACACCGTTATGTTTATGGATTATTCACTATATTTTAGACGTTACTTCCGCAATTGTTCTCTATTATTAATAAATTTAAAAATTGTTTTAAAAATGGATAATATTATTCTAACGTTGGCTTGCCTAGCAAGTGAAATGTTAGGCACCATCACGGTCCGAAGGTGGAAATTTCGGGTCGTGACAGTTGGTATCAGATCCCTAGGTTACATAGGTCTCACGAGTCACGAGCAAGCTTAGTAGAGTCTGAAGGATCGGTACGGAGACGTCTGTACTTATCTCTCAGAGGCTATGAAGTTTAGGAACAATATCACTTCTTTCTTATTCTGTCGTGCGAATTAATTTTATCATCGATGATTGAACCATTCTACTCTTATTCTCTCGCAGATGATGAGAACACGTAATACCTCTACCGATAGTCAGGGACCAGAACCCCCGGTGGCAACTATGGCCAGGGGTAGAGGTCGAGGCCGAGGTCGTGCTAGAGGCCGAGGTAGAGCTCAGTCTAGAGCTCGAGCAGCTGCACCTGTTGTAGAACCTCAGGTGGACCTTCACGAGAAGGTTCTAGTTCAGAATGTACCACTTGGACCAGTTCAGGTCCCGAAAGGATTCATAGCCACTCCAGTACTTCAGGACGCTCTAGTCCGTTTGGTAAGTCTTATGGAGGGCGTGGCCCAGAATGGTACATTTCCAGTGGAACCAGCCATCTCACAGGCTGGGGGAGGAGCATAAACTCCCACTACTCCCGCTTCGGAACAGATGGCTCCCCAGAATCAGGCTCCAGCAGCCCCGCCGATTGAGGTAGTTCTGCCAGTTGTTGCGGCATAGATCGGTGATAGGACCGCCATGTTTTTTGAGACCTTATTGAGACTGGATAAGTTTATCAAGCTCTTTCCAGTTCACTTCAGTGGTACACCTTCTGAGGACCCACAGGATTATCTTGAACGCTGCCATGAGGTGATGCAGAACATAGGTATAGTTGACACCAATGGGGTTGATTTTGCTGTATTTTAGATGACGGGTTTCGCCAAGAGGTAGTGGAGAGATTATACATTGACCCGACCAGTCAGATCACCTGCACTTACATGGGAGCAATTCTCTCAGCTATTTCTGAAAAAGTTCCTCCATATCACACTGAGAGAGCAATTCCGCAAGCAATTTGAGTGTCTACAGCAGGGCAGTATGACTTTTACTCAGTATGAGTCCCGTTTTGTGGATTTGACCCGTCATGCTCTCCTTTTACTACCTACGGAGGGAGAGAGAGTGAGGAGGTTTATTGAGGGACTCACTCACCCTATCAGACTTCAGATGGCCAGGGAGACCGGAAGTGAGATTTCTTTTCAGGCGACTGCTAATGTCGCAAGGAGGATCGAGATGGTTCTTGCATAGGAGAGAGGGCAGAGGTCCGACAAGAGGCCTCGTCAGTTCGGTGGTTTCAGTGGTGCCTCGTTTGGAGGCAGAGGTAATTTTGGAAGGGGTCATCCGCCCAGACCATTTCATTCAGCACTTCATGTATCTCCCGGTGCTTCAGGGAGTCACAGTCCTATTATGCCTTACTCTGGGAAACCACCATTCAGTGCACATTTAGTTCCTATCAGTGCATCACCACTCCAGAATTACTACAACGGTTATCCGGCCCATTTGAGTCAGCTTCAGCTTCAGCAGCCATGGCATCAGGATGGGTGTTATGAGTGTGGGAACTTTGTTCACATCAGGAGGTATTGCCCTAGATTGGCGAGTAACAGATCTCGGCAAGATTCGCGTGCCATCATACCGGTAACGGTTGCTTCACCGCATGCTCAGTCAGGCTACTAGAGTTGGAGGTCAGGTCATTAGAGGTAGAGGTCAGACCGTTAGAGGTGGAGGCTATCCAGTCAGACGACGTCCCAGAGATGCAGTTCAGAGTGGTGGGGCCCAACCCCGATTTTATGCTTTTCCAGCTAGGCTTGAGGCCGAGTCATCCGATGTTGTGATCACAAGTATTATTCCAGTTTGCCATAGAGATTCTTCTATTCTATTTGATCCAGGATCTACTTATTCCTATGTGTCCTCCTATTTTGCTTCATATTTGGTTGTGCCTTGTGATTATCTGAGTGCTTCTGTGTGTGTATCTACACTGGTGGGAGACTATGTTATAGTAGATCATGTCTATCGTTCGTGTGTGATTACTATTGGTAATCTTGAGACCAGTGTAGATCTTATACTTCTTGATATGGTAGATTTTGATGTCTTGGGTATGGATTGGCTGTCCCCTTATCATACTATATTGGATTGTCATGCCAAGACAGTGACCCTAGCTATGCCTGGGTTACCTCGGTTAGAGTGGAAAAGAACTCCTGGTCATTCTGCCAGCAGGGTTATTTCTTATATGAAAGCTCGGCGTATGGTAGAGAAAGTGTGTCTAGCCTATTTGGCTTATATTCGCGATCCCAGCGCGGATGTTCCTTCTATGGACTCAGTAGCAGTTGTTCGTGAATTTCCAAAAGTATTTCCTGCAGATTTACCGGGGATGCCACCCGACAGAGATATTGACTTCTGTATTGATTTGGCTCAGGGCACTCAACCCGTTTCTATTCCACCATACCGTATGGCCATGCCAAAGTTGAAAGAATTGAAAGAGCAGTTACAAGACTTGCTTGATCAGAGATTTATTAGACCCAGTGTCTCTCCCTAGGGTGCACCAGTATTATTTGTAAGGAAGAAAGATGGCTCTATGCGGATGTGTATAGATTATCGGCAATTGAACAAAGCCACTATCAAAAACAAATATCCGCTGCCAAGAATTGATGACTTATTTGATTAGCTTCAGGGTGCCAAGGTATTTTCGAAGATTGATTTGAGGTCTAGTTACCATCAGTTGAAGATTAGGGCATCTGATGTCCCAAAAATAACTTTTCGAACTCGGTATGGGCATTACGAATTCCAAGTGATGTCATTTGGGTTGACAAATGCCCCAGCAGCATTTATGGATTTGATAAATTGGGTGTTCAAGCCTTATTTGGATTCTTTTGTGGTTGTATTCATTGATTATATCTTGATTTACTCCAGCAGTCGAGAGGAACATGAGCAACATCTTCGAAGTGTGCTTCACACCTTGAAGAATAATCATTTATATGCCAAATTTTCAAAATGTGAGTTTTGGTTAGACCCAGTTGCCTTTTTGGGGCATGTTGTATCGGCATAAGGCATAAAGGTAGATCCTAAGAA
Organism: Nicotiana otophora; assembly: GCA_000715115.1. Classification (NCBI taxonomy): domain Eukaryota; kingdom Viridiplantae; phylum Streptophyta; class Magnoliopsida; order Solanales; family Solanaceae; genus Nicotiana; species Nicotiana otophora. Next base: position 191,416 of record AWOL01S0002802.1, read on the forward strand.
GATTGAGGCTGTTCAGAATTGGCCTAGACCTACTTCAGTTACAGAGATCCTGAGTTTGCTGGGTTTAGCAGGTTATTATCGTCGGTTCGTGGAAGGGTTTTCATCTATAGCAAGCCCATTGACCAGATTGACCTAGAAAGGTGTCCCATTCAGATGGTCAGACGAGTGTGAGTTGAGCTTTCAGAAGCTCAAGACCGCTTTGACTACGGCGCCAGTGTTAGTATTACCCACAGGTTCAGGATCGTATACGGTGTATTGTGACGTATCTCGCATTGGGCTTGGTGCAGTATTAATGCAAGATGGCAAGATAATTACATATGCGTCGCGGCAGTTGAAAGTTCACGAGAAGAATTATCCTGTTCATGACTTAGAATTGGCAGTCATTGTTCATGCGCTGAAGATTTGGAGACATTACCTCTACGGTGTCTCGTGTGAGGTATTTACTGATCATCACAACCTTCAGTATCTGTTCAAACAAAAGGATCTTAATTTGAGGCAGAGAAGCTGGTTGGAGTTGTTGAAAGACTATGATATCACCATTTTGTATCACCCTAGAAAGGCCAGTGTGGTGGCCGATGCTTTGAGTAGAAAGGTTGTGAGTATGGGCAGTCTTGTGTATATTCCGATTGGTGAGAGGTCATTAGCTGCAGATGTTTAGACTTTGGCTAATCAGTTCGTGAGGTTAGATGTTTCAGAACCCAATCAGATTCTAGCTTGCACAGTCGCTCGGTCTTCTTTATATAGGCGCATCAGAGAGAGACAGTATGATGATCCTCATTTACTTGTCCTTAAGGACACAGTGCGGCAAGGTGATGCCATACAGGTTGCTGTGGGGGAAGATGGGGTTCTGCGAATGCAGGGTCATATTTGTGTGCCTAATGTGGATGGGCTTCGTGAATTAATTCTGAAAGAAGCACACAGTTCTAGGTATTCTATTCATCCAGGTACCACTAAAATGTATCAAGATTTGCGGCAACATTATTGGTGGAGAAGAATGAAAAAGGATATAGTTGCATATGTAGCTCGGTGTCTGAATTGTAAGCAAGTTAAGTACGAGCATCAGAGACCTGGTGGTTTGTTTCAGAAGTTAGAAATTCCTGAGTGGAAGTGGGATCGTATCACTCTGGATTTTGTTGTTGGGCTCCCACGGACTCAGAGAAAATTTGACACAGTTTGGGTCATTGTGGACAGGTTGACCAAGTCAGCACATTTCATTCCAGTGGCAGTTACCTATTCTTCAGAGAGGTTAGCTGAAATTTACATTCGTGAGATTGTCCGCCTTCACGGTGTGCCCGTGTCTATTATTTCAGATCGAGGTACGCAGTTTACCTCATATTTCTGGAGGGCTGTACAATGTGAGTTAGGCACGCGGGTGGAGTTGAGTACATCATTTCATCCACAGACAGACGGACAGTCAGAGCGCACTATTCAA
>AWOL01S0002803.1:3575-57067 GCA_000715115.1 Nicotiana otophora
TCAAAGTCGGCCATCTCGTCTCTACCACTTCGAGATTAGGCTTGATTCTTACTGAGTACACGTTGTTTACGTACTCATACTACACTTGCTGCACTTTTTGTGCAGGATCTGAGACATGTACTAGTGGAGGACCTATCATCACATACCCACGTCATCCCGAGGCATAGTGGTGAGCTGCCTTTTTGAGCCGTTCTGCAGCTACCAGTGTCTCTTCTGATATTTATGTTCGGTCTATTTCATTTCAGACAGTATTTGGAGTTTGTATAATCTACTAGATGCTCATGCACTTGTGACACAAGGTCTTGGCACACACATTGGTAGAGTTTGGGATTTCTTGGTTTTAAATTTTATCGATGTTTGCTTAATTTATTAGTTGGCTTGCCTAGCTGTAGTGTTGGGCGCCATCATGATTTACAGGTGAACATGGGTCGTGACAAAATAATATCTCGTAGAACCCAAAAAAAAGAAATTTCAACTTAAGAAAATCACAACAAATAATCAAAGGCAACTACGGCCATAAATCAGTATCAACAAGGGCACTCCCGAGATACTGCCTCGTAGTCCCAAATCATAAATAAATTTACAATATCTCATTTTCCTTATCTCACCGCGGGAGCCTTCACAATTCATTTTAAAGAAATTATTTTTTTTCGAAATAGCATCCCGCGTTTTAGCTATCCTTATCACACCGCATAACTTCTAGTAGTTTCCCCTACTAGCCACGCGTATCAAGCCACCCTTATCTCACCGCATGCGTTTCAATACCCAAACCTTATACCACTGCATGCGTATCAACATCACAATATATCACAATTTCTACCTCAAGTGCTCAAATGATTTAACTTGCCAAAATAATTGAACAACAATATTTTTTCACAATAAAGAGCTCACGGTTCTATCACAATGTGTACAAAAATCATATAAAAATATTCAAAAATAAATAATTCAGCAAAATAATATTTCAAATCTTTAACACGTTGCTTCAATACTGAATTTAAAAATGTCCAATACTTCAAATTAATAATATTTAATTTAAAGGAAATCAACCTGCAAAAAATGCACAGAATAAAAGAAACGAAGTTCCAACTAAACAGGTAAAACAATTAGCAGGAAAAGGTCAAGCAAATTTAAAGTATATGAATCAAATCAATGATGGAGTATATAACAAGATTTAATAATTTAATTAACATGCAACAATGGTCTACACAATTTAAAAAAATATAATCCTTCACATTTAGCCCGTGTACACACTCGTCACCTCGTATACACGGCTTTCATCACATTACAATTAATACCAATCCTAGGAGAAAACTTTCCCCACACAAGGTTAGACAAGTCACTTACCTCGACTTGCTCCAATATAACCAAGTATTATGCTTTTTCTTCGATTTTCCGACTCCGATCGGCTCGTATCTAGTCATAATTAATTCAATACAGTCAACAAAAATTATAGGAATCAATTTCATAAGAAAATACTATATTTTTCAATAAAATCCGAAATTAGCTCAAAAATCGTCCGTGGGGCCCATGTCTTGGAATCTGACGAAACTCACAAAATCTAACAACGTATTGAATTACGAGTCCAACCATACCAGTTTCACTCAAATCCGACTCCGTATCGACACCGAAATCTCAACAATTCGTTTCTTTGAGATTTCTAAAAGTGTGTCAAATTTCTATCTCAAAACACTAATTAAATGGTAAAAATAATGATATATTCGTATATATTGACCAAATCCGAGTTAGAATCACTTACCCCAATATTTTTCCTTGAAAATATATCAAAATCGCCTCTCCTCAAGCTCCAATTCGTCAAAAATGGCAAATGGGACGAAGTCCTATTTTTATAACTTATAGATCTAACAGGGAGCCCGATTTTGACATGGAGCCCGATTTTGATAAGGAGCCCAATTTTGACAGGGAGCCCGATTTTGACAGGCAGCCCGATTTTGACAGCATTTCCAACAGAACAATTGCAGCAGCTAAGTCCCACTTTTGATCCATTAACCATCCGAAACTCACCCGAGGCCCTCAGGACCTCAACCCAATACACCAACAAGTCCTAAGACATCATACAAACTTATTTGAAACCTCAAATCAAATCAAACAATGCTAAAATCATAAATCATACCCCAATTCAAGCTTAATGAAACTCAAGAATTTCCAACTTCAACATTCGATGTCAAAACCTATCAAATCAGGTCCGATTGACCTCAAATCTGTACATAAGTCATAAATGACATAACAAAGCTGTGAAAATTTTCAGTACTGGATTCCGACCCCGATATCAAAAAGTCAACTCCCCGGTCAAAACTTCCAAACCTAAATTTCTATTTTAGCCATTTCAAGCCTAATTTCACTACGGACTTCCAAATAAAATTTTGATCACGCTCCTAAGTCCCAAATCACCATGCAGAGCTGTTGGAATCATCAAAATTCTATTTCAGGGTCGTTTACACAAAATTCGACATCCGATCACTATTTGAACTTAAACTTTTAATATTTCATCGAAATTTCATATCTCGGGCTAGGGACCTCGGAATACGATTCCGGGCATACGTCCAAGTCCCAAATCACGATACGAACCTACGGAACTATCAAAACACAAATCCGAGTCAGTTTGCTCAAAACGTTGACCAAAGTCAACTCAGTTGAGTTTTAGAGCTCTAATTCACATTTTAATGCATTTTTCACCTAAGAACTTTTGGAAAAATTTTACAGACTTTGCACGTAAATCGAGGAATAATAAATAGTGCCTTTTGAGGTCTTAGAAGACAGAATTAATTATTAAATTTAAAGATAACATTTTGGGTCATCACATTTCCATTCTAGTCCTGCATATTCTTCTGGGTCTATTTTTATAGGTTTTATTAATCTTATTCCTTTATTTCTCATTACTTCTATTACATCATATACTTTAATTTTAAATCTTGTGTTGCTATCTATTTCCATTTTTCCTATAAATCCTACACGTATTAATAAATTATTCCCGTTATTCATTTCTTCATATCCTCTAGTTTGTATTCCTATCTTAATATCTTTTCCCAATTATGCTATATTTATCATATAATCTGGACTTATATAAAATATTCCTCCATTATTTGTCATGTCTACTTCTGTTAAACCAATTATAGACTTTTTCAAATCTGACTATCTATCATCATATACTTCTACTAATACTTTAGTTCCTAAATGTTTTCTAGTTAATCCTTTTAATCCTATTACGATTAATCCTGTGATGACCTAAAATATCATTTTTAAAGTTAATAATTAATTCTATATTCTAAGACCTCAAAAAGCACTATTTATCATTACTCGACTTGCGTATGCAGTCCGTAAAATTTTTCGAAAGGTTTTTATGTTAAAAATGGATTAAAATGTGAATTAGAGCTTTAAAACTCAACTGAGTTGACTTTGGTCAACATTTTGAGCAATCGAACTTGATTTTATAGATTTTGACATCGAATATAGAAGTTGGAAATTCTAAGTTTCATTAAGCTTGAATTGGAGCATGATTCGTGATTTTAGCGTCGTTTTATGTGATATGAGGTTTCAAATAAGTTCGTATGATTTTAAGGACTTGTTGGTATATTGGGTTGAGGTCTTTAGGGCCTCGAGTGAGTTTCGGATGCTTAACAGATCAAATATTGGACTTAAAACGCTGTTGCAATTTTTGTTCTCTTCTGCTGGATATTCTGGGCTGTGATCGAGCCCAAGATCGAGCCTAGATATCGAGTCCAGGGTCGACGGCCAGGGTCGAAGCCAAAGATGAGGCCCAGCCTCGATGCCATGATCGAAGGCCCAGCCTCGATCCCCTGATCGAGGCCATGATCGAAGGACCAGGCTCGATGCCATAATCGAGGCCATGACTGAGGTCCAGGCTCGAGCCTGTGATCGAAGCCACGATTGAGGCCCATGATCGAGGGCCATGATCGAGGCCCAGTTCCGAAGGCTGCCTGGGAAGATTTATAAAAGAGGGCATTCGTTCCATTCGCCATTTTTAACAAACCGGAGCTTGAGCAGAGGCGGTTTTGATAGATGTTCAAGGAAAGACATTGGGGTAAGTGATTCTAACTCGTATATGGTATATATACACAAATATATCATTGTTTTCACCATTTAATTAGTGTTTTGAGATTGAAATTTGGGAAACCTTTGAAATCTCATAGAAACGAATTTTCAAGATTTCGGTATCGATTCGGAGTCGGATTTAAGTGAAACTGGTATGGTTGGACACGTAGTTAAATAGGTTATCGGTTTTTGTGAGTTTTTCCGGATTCCGAGACGTGGGCCCTACGAGCAATTTTTGAGCTAATTTCGGATTTTATTGAAAAATATAGTATTGTTTTATGAAATTGATTCCTATAATTTTTGTTGACTGTATCGAATTAATTATGACTAGATACGAGTCGATCGGAGTCGGAAAATTGAGGAAAAAACATACTACTTGGTTAAATTGGAGCAAGTCGAGGTAAGTGACTTGTCTAACCTTGTGTGGGGGAAATTTCCCCTAGGGTTGGTATTAACTGTAATGTGATGAACGTTGTGTACACGAGGTGACAAGTGTGTACACGGGTTAAATGTGAAGGATTATATTTTTAAATTGTGTAGATCACTGTATCATATTAATAAAATTATTAAATCTTGTTATATTCTCCATCTTAGATTTGATTTATATACTTTAAATTTTCTTGGCCTTCTTCCTGCTAATTGTTTTACCTGTTTAGTTGGTGTAACGACCCGATCGGTCGTTTTGAGAGTAATAGTCTTGATCCCCTACTTACTGTTTTCCCCGTACCTTTTTCTGCATATGTGTCTTGCCGGGAGGTTTTCTTTTTGGTTTCGGAGTGTTTTGGGACACTTAGCTCCTAAATGGAGGTTTAATTCTTAGGATTTGGACCATAGTCAGAACTATGTGAAGACGACTCCGGAATGGAATTCTGTCGGTTCCATTAGCTCCGTTAGGTGATTTTGGGTTTAGGGGCGTGTCCGGATTGTGTTTTGGAGGCCCGTAGCTCATTTAGGCTTGAAATGGCGAAAGTCGGATTTTTGAAGATTTGGACCGGTAGTGGAAATTTTGATATTGAGGTCAGATTCCGATTCCGAAAGTTGGAATAGGTCTATAATGTTGAATATGACTTGTGTGCAAAATATGAGGTCATACGGACGTAGTTTGATAGGTTTCGGCATTGGTTGTACGATTTTGAAGTTTCAAGTTCTTTAAGTTTGAATTGGAGGGTAATTCGTGATTTTAGCGTTAGTTGATGTGATTTGTGGGCTCAACTAAGTTCGTATAATGTTTTAGGATTGGTTGGTATGTTTGGTTGAGGTCCCGAGGGCCACGACTGTGTTTCGGATGCTTAACGGAATAAAACTGGACTTGGAAAAATCTGGTGCTTTTGCTGGTTCTGCTGTAATCGCACATGCGCAAGGCTGCCCGCAGGTGCGAGCAAATTGGCGCAGAAGTGGGAAAATGGATGAGTGCTAGGGGTCGTAGGTGCGAGGTGATTTTCGCAAATTGCCCGCAGATGTGTTAGGTGTATTCGCAGGTGCGCAAGGTCCGCAGAAGCGGAAGGGAATTGTGCAGGCGCGCACGCGCATGTGCGAAGGCAGAGAGGGCAAATGAACTGCGCATATGTGCACAATTTTTGCACAAGCGTACCCGCAGGTGCGAGCCCAGGTTCCGCAGGTGCGGAAATACCTGGGCAGTGGTTAAAACCGAAGGGCTTCGTGATTTTTTGTCATTTTTGACTTTGCAAACTCGGTTTATGGCGATGTTTGAGAGCAGTTTCGAGGCATTTCTTGAGGTAAGTCCCCTGTGCTTATTTTTTATCAATAATCTTGCTTTGCCATGTATTTTCCCACCTAGTTAGTGTGTAGTTAGGGTAGAAATTGGGAATTGGAGACTAGGGATTTGGAAGTTGGATTTGTGGATTTGGAGGACCATTTGGTGTCAGATTTTAGTAAATTTGATATGGTTAGATTCGTGAGTGAACGAGCTTTCGTATTTTATAACTTTTACCCGATTCCAAGATGTGGGCCCCATAGGAAAATTTTGAGTTAATTGTGGAATTTTCGTTAAAGTGTTGATTTCATTAATTAAAGGGAATTTGGCTAGATTTGGGCCATTCGGAGCCGGATATTCGCGGGAAAGGCATTATGACTGATTGATTGAGCTTGGTTCGAGGTAAGTGGCTTGCCTAACTTTGTGTGGGGGAAATCCCCTTACGATTTGGAACTATTGTGATATGTGAGCGCTGTGTACGTGAGGTGACGAGTACGTACATAGGCTAGTTGTGGTAAAACCTCATTTTCTTACTGAGCAGCAACATGTTTTCCAGTTATTTTGAGTTATACCATTTTAATGAGTACTAATCTATTTTTATTCTTAATTAAGTTATTCCAATATGTGTAGCTATCATGTTTAGTCTAATACAACATGTCTACATGTCTTAATTGTTTATGTGAATTATGTGCAACATGCTTAGTGAATTTTCTGCCTCTTCCCTGACTTGTACTTAGTCTAAATTGTAAGAATTTCGTGATCTGGTTGTATTTCTATTATTCGCGCTGCATATTTACTTTGGGACTATGGAACGGTATTCCGGGAGATCCCCCTGTACTACATATTTACTTTGGGACTACGGAACGGTCTTCCGGGAAATCCCTATGTACTGCATATTTACTTTGGGACTACGGAACGGTATTCCGGGAGATCCCCCTGTACTACATATTTACTTTGGGACTACGGAACGGTATTCCGGGAGATCCCCCTGCACATTTACGTTGGGACTATGGAACGGTATTCCTGTAGATTCCCATACACATTTACATTTGGGACTATGAGACGGTATCTCGGGAGATCCCCTATTGTGTTTCTGTGTACTAAGCTCTTACCTTCTCTGATTTCATTGTTGTTAAATTTCAGACTTTATTTTATTGCGGTATTACACTATATATTATTTTATTATATATTTACCAGTAGGGCCTTGACCTGACCTCGTCACTACTCGACTGAGGTTAGGCTTGGCACTTACTGGGTACCGATTGTAGTGTACTCATGCTACTCTCTACACAAGTTTTTCGTGTGCAGATCCAGGTTCACCTTATCAGCCTCACTATCAGTGAGCCGGGACAGCGTTGGAGACTTCAAGGTATATCTGTCACATCAGCAGTCCTCGGAGTCCCCTTCTACTCTTTCTCATGTCCATTATCTTCTGTATTTTTCCTTGTCAGACTCTGATGTATAGAGAAATTAGATTTTTCCTTCTGTAGTTTATGATTCACGATGTTCTGGGTTTTGGGATTTATTGTGTATTTTTGAGTAGTTGGTTAAATTTATATTTGTATTTCATTATTCCACAAAAATGTTAGGCTTACCTAGTTATAGAGACTAGGTACTGTCACGATGTCACACGGGAGGGAAAATTGGGTTGTGACAAGTTGGTATCAGATCTCTAGGTTCGTAGGTGTCGTAAGTCACAAGCCGGTTTATTAGACTCGCGGATCGGTACGAAGACGTATGTACTTATCTTCGTGAGGCTATGGAACTGTTAGTAAAATTTCACTACTTTGATTCCTTGTCGTGCGAAAATTGTTGACTTCAGAGATTCTAAATTTCTATATTCTATTCTCTCACACATGGTGAGGACACGTACAAGCGGATCTGATGAACAGGCACCTGTGCCCCCTACTAGAGCCACAAGAGGCCAAGGCCGTTGTAGAGGCCGAAGACGTCCACGTGATGCAGCCATAGCACCCGCACGAGCTGCTACCGAGGAGCCCCCAGTAGCTCCAGCTGGAGGGCAGACACCTGAGATACCTATTCCTGCACCAGCCCTGCAGGAGATTCTAGCCCAGTTTCTAAGCATGTTCAGCACCTTAGCTCAGGCTGGATTGATTCCACTTGCTCCTGCCACATCACAGGCCAGGGGAGGAGAACAGACTTCCATTGCCGGTACTCCAAAGCAGTGGGTTCAGGTCGACCAGGTTCTAGAGATTGTACCAATACAACTGGTAGCTCTAGCTCAGCCCGAGGTTAGGGAAACAACTGCTGAGGTAGAGCAGCTCAGACTTGAGCGGTACAAGAAGTACCACCCACCTACTTTCAGCGGATTGACTAAAGATGATGCTCACGGTTTTCTGGAGGAGTGTCATCGTATTCTCCATACTATGGGCGTAGCGAATACGAGCGGGGTTTCTTTTACCACATTCCAGCTTAGAGGAGCAGCCTATCAGTGGCGGCGTGCTTTTGAGTTGAGTAGTCCGGCTGAGGAAGCTTCACTTACATGGACTTTGTTCTCAGACATGTTTTTGAGAGAATATGTCCCTTAGAGCCTCAGGGACTCATGGAGCACGGAGTTTGAGCTGCTGCACCAGGGTGGTATGACTGTGTCAGAGTATGTAGTTTGCTTCAGTGATCTGGCCCGACATGCACCAGCCTTAGTTGCCACAGTTCGAGAGTTGGTTCGACAGTTTATTGAGGGTGTCCATCCCAGCATCCGGAGTAGTATGGCCAGGGAATTGGAGATGGATATTTCTTATCAGCAGGTTGTGGGTATTGCCAGGAGATTCGGGGGTATGTTTGCCTGGGATAGAGGAGAGAGAGGCCAAGAGGTCTCGAGAGGATGGTTATTATTCAGGTGCTCGTGCCCCAGCAGTTCGCCATGGTAGGGGTTATGTGAGCTGCCCGTTCATTCAGCTCTTCCAGACTCCAGCGGTGTTCCAGCTCCTTCTAGACCCCAGGAGCCTTATTATGCACCGTCAGTATCTCGTATGCCTCTTGCACAGGGTGTTCCTAGCAGCCAGTCCAGCAGACCTGGCCTGAGCCAGTCATAAAAACTACGCCCTCCTAGAGCTTATTTTGAGTGGGGCAACACTCGCCACATGGTGAGGGATTGCCCCAGGATTAGGAGGGGTGCACCTCCACAGACTTTTCAGCCACAACATGCTCCACCGGGTCCTCAGGCTATGATTATAGCACCAGCTGCCACCCCACCTGCTGAACCAGCTCGAGGTGGAGGTCGGGGAGGTGGAGGTCACCCTAGAGGGGGAGGTCAGGCCAGATATTATGCACTTCCAGCTCGTACAAAGGCAGTTGCTTCTGATTTTGTCATTACAGGTACTGTTCCGGTCTTTCATAGAGATGCGTCGGTATTATTTGACCCAGGCTCTACATATTCTTATGTGTCCTCTTATTTTTCTCCGTATTTGGGCGTATCTCGGGATTCTTTGAGTTCCATTATTTATGTATCTACTCCTATGGGAGATTCTCTTGTTGTGGACCGCATGTATCGGTCGTGTTTGATTGCTCTTAGTGGTTTTGAGACCAGAGCCGATTTATTATTGCTTAGCATGGTGGACTTTGATATTATTTTGGGCATGGACTGGTTGTCGCCCCATTATGCTATTCTTGATTGTCATGCTAAAATCGTGACGCTAGCTATGCCATGTTTACCGCGATTAGAGTGGAGAGGTATCTTAGAGTATACTCCCATTATAGTTATTTATTTTCTTAAAGCTCAACGAATAGTTGAGAAGGGTGTGACGTGTATCTAGCTTATGTGAGAGATGTCAGTATTGATACCCCTACCGTTGAGTTAGTTCCAATAGTGAAGGACTTTCCAGATGTGTTTCCAGCTGATCTTCCGGGCATGCCACCCGACAGAGATATTGATTTTGGCATTGATTTGTTGCCGGGCACTCAACCCATCTCTATTCCTCCATATCGTATAGCTCCTCCTGAATTAAAGGCATTGGAGGAGCAATTATAGGAGTTGCTTAATAAGGGTTTCTTTCGGCGCAGTGTGTCACCTTGGGGTGCTCCTGTCTTATTTGTGAAGAAGAATGATGGTTCTATGCGGATGTGTATTGATTACCACCAGTTGAACAAAGTCACAGTGAAGAGTAGGTATACATTGCCTTGTATTGATGACTTATTTGATCAGTTACAGGGTGCCAGAGTGTTTTCCAAGATTGACTTACGTTCAGGTTATCATCAGTTGAAGATTCGACAACCAGATATCCCGAAAACTACTTTCAGGACCAGATACGGTCATTATGAGTTTCTTGTTATGTCTTTTGGGCTGACCAATGCCCCAGCAGCTTTTATGCACTTGATGCAAAGTGTGTTCCAGCCTTATCTTGACTCATTCGTCATTGTGTTTATTGACGACATTCTGGTATATTCTCGGAGTCGGGAGGATCATGAGAACCACCTGAGGACTGCACTTCAGACCTTGAGAGAAAAGAAGTTATATGCAAAATTTTCAAAGTGTGAGTTTTGGCTAGACTCAGTGGCATTCTTGGGTCATATAGTGTTGAGTGAGGGGATTCAGGTGGATCCAAAGAAGATTGAAGCAGTGCAGAGTTGGCCCAGGCCGTCTTCAGCTACAGAGATCCAGAGTTTTCTTGGTTTGGCGGGGTATTACCGTCGCATTGTAGAGGGATTCTCATCTATTGCAGCACCTATGACTAGGCTGACCCGGAAGGGTGCTCCGTTCAGGTGGACAGAGGAATGTGAGGAGAGCTTTCAGAAGCTCAAGACAACTTTGACTACAACCTCAGTATTGGTATTACCTGCAGGTTCAGGGTCTTATACTATATATTATGATGCATCGCGGATTGGTCTCGACGCGGTGTTGATGCAGGACGGTAGGGTTATTGCCTACACGTCCAGAAAGCTGAAGGTGCACGAAAAGAACTATCCTGTCCACGATCTTGAGTTAGCAGCTATTGTTCATACCTTGATGATATGGTGGTATTATTTGTACGGTGTTCCTTGTGATACTTACACCTATTATCAGAGTTTGCAGCATCTGTTTAAGCAGAAAGATCTTAACTTACATCAGCGGAGGTGGTTGGAGCTACTTAAGGATTATGATATCACTATTTTGTACCACCCTGGGAAGGCTAATGTGGTGGCCGATGCTTTGAGTCACCGGGCAGAGAGTTTGAGGAGTTTAGCATATCTACCAGCAACAGAGAGGCCATTGGCGCTGGATGTTCAAGCCTTAGCCAGCCAGTTTGTGAGATCGGATATTTCTGAGCCGAGTCGAGTATTGGCTTGTGTAGTCTCTCGGTCTTCTATTTATGATCATATCAGGGAGCGTTAGTATGATGACCCTCATGTGCTTTTCCTTAAGGACACGGTCATAGTATGATAACCCTCATCTGCTTGTCCTTAAGGACACGGGCCATCACGCTGATTCTAATGAGGTTACTATTGGAGATGATGGTGCATTGAGGATTTAGGGCAGGCTATGTGTGCCCAATGTAAATGGTTTGCGTGAGTTGTTTCTTCAAGAGGCTCACAGTTTGCGGTACTCTATTCATCCGGGTGCCGCAAAGATGTATCAGGACTTGAAACAGCATTACTGGTGGTGGAGAATGAAGAAGAACATAGTAGAGTATGTGGCTCGATGTCTTAATTGCCAGCAGGTAAAATATGAGCATCAGCGACCAGGTGGATTGCTTCAGAAGTTAGAGATTCCAGAGTGGAAATAGGAGCGGATCACTATGGATTTCATTGTTGGACTTCCACGGACTTAGCGGAGGTTTAATACAGTTTGGGTGATTGGGGATAGGTTGACCAAGTCGCCTCATTTCATTCATATGATGACTACCTATTCTTCCGAGCAACTAGCTTGAATCTACATCCGTGAGATCGTTAGGCTTCATGGCGTACCGGTATCTATTATCTCTGACCAGGGTACGCAGTTTACATCACAGCTCTGTAGAGCTGTACAACATGAGTTGGGTACTAGGGTTGAGTTGAGCACAACATTTCACGCTCGGATGGATGGGCAGTCCGAGCGCACTATTCAGATATTAGAGGATATGCTCCGTGTGTGTATGATAGATTTTGGGGGTGATTAAGACCAGTTCTTTCCACTTTCGGAGTTTTCTTACAATAACAGTTATCAGTCCATCATTCAGATGGCAACATATGAGGCTTTGTACGGTAGGTGGTGTCGGTCCCCAGTGGGTTGCTTCGAGCCCGGCGATGACAGATTATTGGGTACGGACTTGGTTCAGGATGCATTGGAAAAGGTGAAGGTGATTCAGGATAGACTTCATGCAGCCCAGTCCAGATAGAAGAGTTATGCGGATCAGAAGGTTCGCGATGTGGCATTCATGATTGAAGAACGAGTCTTGCTCCGGGTTTTGCCTATGAAGGGCATTATGAGGTTTGGAAAAAAGGGCAAGATGAGCCCAAGGTTCATTGGTCCATTTGACGTGTTGCATCAAGTTGGGGAGGTTGCTTATGAGCTTGCCTTGCCTCCCAGTCTAGCAGAAGTTCATCCGGTATTCCATGTCTCTATTCTCCGAAAGTATCATGGCGATCCGTCTCATGTGTTGGATTTCAGCTCAGTTCAATTGGACAAGGATCTATTCGATGTTGAGGAGCCAGTGGCTATTTTAGACAAGTAGGTCAGAAAGCTAAGATCAAAGAACATTGATTCCATAAAGGTTCATTGGAGGGGATAACCGGTCGAGGAGGTGAGTTGGAAAACCGCGCTGGATATGCGCAGTCGTTATCCTCATCTTTTCACCACTTCAGGTATGTCTCTATTCTCGTTCGAGGATGAACGTTTGTTTTAAGAGGGGGATGATGTAACGACCCGATCGGTCGTTTTGAGAGTAATAGCCCTTATCCCTACTTACTGTTTTCCCCGTACCTTTTTTTTCTTAGGTCTCTTGTCGGGAGGTTTTCATTTTGGTTTCGGAGTGTTTTGGGACACTTAGTCCCTAAATGGAAGTTTAAGCCTTAGGATTTGGACCGTAGTCGAAACTGTGTGAAAACGACTCTAGAATGGAATTCTGTCAGTTCTGTTAGGTGATTTTGGGTTTAGGGGCTTGTCCGAATTGTGTTTTTGAGGCCCGTAGCTCATTTAGGCATGAAAAGGCAAAAGTCGAATTTTTGAAGATTTGGACCGGTAGTGGAAATTTTGATATCGGGGTCAAATTCCGATTCCGGAAGTTGGAGTAGGTCCATAATGGTGAATATGACTTGTGTGCAAAATGTGAGGTAATTCAGACGTAGTTTAATAGGTTTCGGCATCAGTTGTAGGAATTTGAAGTTTCAAGTTATTTAAGTTTGAATTGGAGGGTGATTCGTGATTTTAGCGTTAGTTGATGTGATTTGTGGGCTCGACTATGTTCGTATGGTATTTTAGGATTGGTTGGTATGTTTGGTTGAGGTTCCGGGGGCCTCAGGTGTATTTCGGATGCTTAACGGAATTAAATTGGACTTGGGAAAATCTGGTGCTTTTGCTGGTTCTGCTGTAATGGCACCTGCGCAAGGCTGCCCGCAGGTGCGAGCCCACAGGTGCGAGCAAACTGGCGCAGAAGTGGGAAAATGGAGGAGTGCCAGGGGTCGCAGGTGCAAGGTGATGTTCGCATATGCGATGCTCGCAGATGCGTTAGGGGTCTTCGCGGGTGCGCAAGGTCCGCATAAGCGGAAGGGAATTCCGCAGGCGCGCACACATAGATGCGGCCCTTTCATCGCAGGTACGAAGGCAGAGGGGGAAAGTGAATCGCGCAGATGCACATAATTTCCGCACAAGCGAACCCGCAGGTGCGAAAATACCTGGGCAGTGGTTAAAACTGAAGGGCTTCGTGATTGTTGTCATTTTTGACTTTGCAAACTCGGTTTAGGGCGATGTTTGAGAGCATTTTGGAGGCATTTCTTGAGGTAAGTCCCCTGTGCTTATTTTTTATCAATAATCTTGCTTTACCATGTATTTTCCCACCTAGTTAGTGTGTATTTAGGGTAGAAATTGGGAATTGGAGACTAGGGATTTGGAAGTTTGATTTGTGGATTTGGAGGACCATTTGGTGTCGGATTTTAGTAAATTTCATATGCTTAGATTCATGAGTGAACGGGCTTTCGTATTTTATAACTTTTACCTGATTCCAAGACGTGGGCCCCATAGGCAAATTTTGAGTTAATTTTGGAATTTTCGTTAAAGTGTTGATTTCATTAATTAGATGAGTCTATTATTGTTGTATTTATGATATGTAATTACTTTTGGCTAGATTTGGGCCATTTGGAGCCGGATATTCGCGGGAAAGGCATTGTGACTGATTGATTGAGCTTCGTTCGAGGTAAGTGGCTTGCCTAACTTTGTGTGGGGGAAATCCCCTTACGATTTGGAACTATTGTGATATGTGAGCACTGTGTACGTGAGGTGACGAGTACGTACATAGGCTAGTTGTGGTAAAACCTCATTTTCTTACTGAGCAGCAACATGTTTTCCTGTTATTTTGAGTTATACCATTTTAATGAGTACTAATCTATTTTCATTCTTAATTAAGTTATTCCAATATGTGTAGCTATCATGTTTAGTCTAATACAACATATCTACGTGTCTTAATTGTTTATGTGAATTATGTCCAACATGCTTAGTGAATTTCCTGCTTCGTCCATTACTGGTACTTAGTCTAAATTGTAAGGATTTCGTGATGTAGTTGTATTTCTATCATTCGCATTGCATATTTACTTTGGGACTACGGAACGGTATTCCGGGAGATCCCCTTGCACATTTACTTTGGGACTACGGAACGGTATTCCGGGAGATCCCCTTGCACATTTACGTTTTGGACTACGAGATGGTATCTCGGGAGATCCCCTGTTGTCTTTCTGTGTACTAAGCTGCTACCTTCTATGATTTCATTGTTGTTAAATTTCAGCCTTTATTTTATTGCGGTATTACACTCTATATTATTTTATTATATATTTACCAGTAGGGCCTTGACCTGACCTTGTCACTACTCGATCGAGGTTAGGCTTGGCACTTACAAAGTACCAATTGTGGTGTACTCATGCTACACTCTACACATGTTTTTTGTGTGCAGATGCAGGTGCACCTTATCAGCCACACTATCAATGAGCCGGGATAGCTTTGGAGACTTCAAGGTATATCTGCCGTGTCTGCAGACCTCGGAGTCCCCTTCTACTCTTTCTCATGTCCATTATCTTCTCTATTTTTCCTTGTTAGACTCTGATGTATAGAGACACTAGATTTTTCCTTCTTTCGTTTATGATTCACGATGTTCCGGGTTTTGGGATTTGTTGTGTATTTTTGAGTAGTTGGTTAAATTTATATTTTTATTTCATTATTCCACAAAAATATTTGGCTTACCTAGTTGTAGAGACTATGTGTCGTCACGACGTCACACGGAGGGAAAATTGAGTCGTGACAGTTGGAACTTGGTTGATTTTCTTTAAAATAAATATTATTAATATGAAGTATTTGACATTTTAAATTTGGTATAGAAGCAACGTATTAAAGATTTTTGAAATATTATTTTGTTGAATTATTTATTCCTGAATATTTTTGTAAGATTTTCGTACTCATTGTGATGGAGCCATGAGCTCTTTATTGTGCTAAAATATTATTGATTATATATTTTGGCATGAGTCGTGAGCTCTTTATTGTGGAAAATATTGTTGTTGAATTATTTTGATAAGTTAAATTATTTGAGAACTTGAGGTGCAAATTATGATATGTTGTGATATTGATACACATGCGGTGGTATAAGATCTGGGTATTGAAATGCATGCAGTGAGATAAGGGTGGCTTGATATGCGTGGCTAGTAGGGGGAACTACTAAAAGTCATGCGGTGTGATAAGGATGGCTAAAACGCGGGATGCTATTTCGGGAAAATATTTTCTTTAAAATAAATTGTGAAGGCTCCCGCGGAGAGATAAGGAAATGAGATATTGTGAATTTATTTATGATTTGGGACTACGAGTTGGTACCTCGGGAGTGCCCTTGTTGATATTGATCGATGGACGCAGTTGCCTTTAATTAGTTTTTGTGATTTCCTCAAAATTGAAAGGAATTTTGTTTTTATTCCACGAGATATTATTTGTCATTATTTTGTGTAATTAAATTGTGACATGCTATTGATTCATTTCTATTGTCATTTTATTTTATTATATTGTTAAACATTTTACATGCAATTATTATTTTTCAGTAGGGCTTGACCTAACCTCGTCACTACTCTACCGAGGTTATGCTTGGCACTTACTGGGTACCGTTGTGGTGTACTCATACTACACTTCTGCACATCTTTTTGTGCAGATCCAGGTACACCTTATCAGACCAGGCATCGGTAAACTAGTTGTACGAGGAGACTTCGAGGTATATCTGCCAGCGACCGCAGACTCCGGAGTCCCTTTCTATCTTACTATATTGGCTTCCTTATTTGCTTTAGACTCTGATGTATAGAGCCATAGAGAATAAATTCTTAGAAGCTTGTGACTTATTTCTACCGGGTTTTGGGAGTTGTAATTATTTGAATTGTAGTTTATTTATTTCAGATATTTATGATTATTTCGTATTGATAGGCTTACCTAATCTTAGAGACTAGGTGCCGTCATGTCACGACCCAATTTCACCTATAGGTCATGATGGTGCCCAACACTATAGCTAGGCAAGCTAACTAACAAATTAAACATATATCGATAAAATTTAAATTCAAGAAAAATAATAAGACACCAATTCCACCAATGTGTGTGTGCCAAGACCTGGTGTCACAAGTGTATGAGCAACTATTAGATTATACAAAACTCCAAGTACTGTCTGAAATGAAAATAGACAAAATTAAAAATACAAGAAGAGGCACCGGTAGCTGCAGGACGGCTCAGAAAGGCAACTCACCACTACGCCCCCTGGATAATGAGGATGTGCGATGATAGGTCCTCCACTAGTATCTGTCTCAGATCCTGCACAAAAGGTGTAGCAAGTGTAGCATGAGTATGTAAATAACGTGTACCTAGTAAGTATCAAGTCTAATCTCGAAGTGGTAGAGACGAGATGGCCGACCTTGACACTCACTAAGGGTCAACAATAATAAATGGAATAAATTATAATTATTCATATCAGCATGATTCATAGAGTTAACAATAATTTATTCAATTAGCAGAAATAATAAAAATCCTTAAAATGCAACAATTTCCAATCTATTAATTAAATCGTTAAATTTCAATAAAACTTCCAATTTATCAAATAGATTTACAAGCTGCAATTCAATTTCAATAAAATTTCCAATTTATCAAATAACATTACAAGATACAATTCAATTCTCCAAAAATCGTGTAATTATTATTATTATTATTATCAAGCACGATTTTTGCCGAGGTCGTACGTCCCGATCCAGATTGTCGTGTACATCACCGAGGGAGGTGCGGCACGATCCATAGGTGCATCTATCCTGCCGAGGCGTTCGGCCCGCTCCGCAAGAAAGGAGGACATTTTCTTATGTACATCCGGAATGAGAGTATATTTATTATAAGATAAATTTAGGAGGAAGGACAATATCTCTTAATAATTAATTAATTTAAACAGAAATTCAAGCATATGAGATTTCCATCTTTTAATATTTTTATCTAACAATTCACAACATATATATATAAATATATCGAATAATTTAATTAAGTAAAGACTACCATTTATACAAGTAATTCATGTTTTTGAGTCTTAAACTACCCGGACTTTAGTATTAATAGTAGTTACGCACAGACTCTCATCACCTCGTGCGTACGTAGCCCCCAGAATTAGCAACAATTATTTAATTTAATCACCTATGGGGTAATTATTTCTTCACAAGATTAGACAAGAGACTTACCTCGTATTGATCCAATGTAATCCACTAGTAGCCCTTTTCCTCGATTATCCAACTTCGATTGGCTCAAATCTAACCAAACAAAAATCGATACAATCATTAAAATTTATAGGAATCAATTCTATAAGAAAATACTACATTTTCAATAAAAGTTCGAAATTAATTAAAAATTCGTATAGTGGGGCCCACATCTCGGAATCCGGCAAAAGTTACGAAATCCGACAACCCATTCAATTACGAGTCCAACCATACCCGTTTCACTCAAATTCGACTCCGAATCGATACCAAAATCTCAAAAAATTGTTTCTATGAGATTTCTAAAATTTCCCAAATTTCAATCTCAAAACACTAATTTATGGTGAAAACAACGATATACTTGTATATGTAGACCAAATCCGAGTTAGAATCACTTACCCCAATATTTGTTCCTTGCAAATCTGTCAAAAGTCGCCTCTGCTCAAGCTCAAGTTCATCAAAAATGGCAAATGGGACGAATGCCCTGTTTTATAAACTGCCCAGGCAGCCTTCAGAATTGGGCCTCGATCGTGGCCCTCGAGCCTGGGCTTCAGTCATGGTCTCAATCATGGCCTCGAGCCCGGGACTCAGTCATAGCCTCAATCATGGCATCGAGCATGTGCCTTCGATCGTGACCTTCGATCTTGGGTCTTGATCCTGGCCCCTGAGCCTTGCCTTCGATCATGGCCCTCGAGATGGACCTTCGATCGTGGTTTCGATACACAAGCTCGAGCCTGAGCCTCGTCAACCCTGGGCCCGATACCTGGGCTCGATATCTGGGCTCGATCCCTAGGCTCGATACCTAGGCTCAAAATATAGGCTCGATACCTGGGCTGGATATCTGGGCTCAGTGTTTGGGCTCGATACCCGGGCTCAATATCTGGGCTCGATCACACCCCAGAATGTCCAACAGAAGAGGAAAAATTGCAACAATGTTTTAAGTCCAACTTTTATCTGTTAACCATCTGAAACTCACCCGAGGCCCTCGGGACCTCAACCAAATACACCAACAAGTCCTAAAACATCATATGAACTTATTTGAAACCTCAAATCACATATAACGACGCTAAAATCACGAATCATGCTCCAATTCAAGCTTAATGAAACTTAGAATTTCCAACTTCTACGTTCGATGTCGAAACCTATCAAATCAAGTCCGATTGATCTCAAATTTTGCACACAAGTCATAAATGACATAACAGAGCTATGAACATTTTCAGAACTGGATTTCGACTCCGGTATCAAAAAGTCAACTCCCCGGTTAAACTTCCAAAGTTAAATTCCTATTTTAGCCCTGTGAAACGAAATTTAACTACGGACTTCCAAATAAAATTCCGAACACGCTCCTAAGTCCAAAATCATCATACGGAGCTGTTGGAATCGTCAAAAGTCTATTTCGGGGTCGTTTTCTCAAAATGTTGATCGAAGTCAAGCTTGGCCTTTTAAAGCTAACTTAAGGAACCAAGTGTTCCGATTTCAACCCAAACACTTCCAAATCCTAAACCAACGATCCCTACAAGTTATAAATCATTAAAAGCACATACGGGAAATTGTATTTTAAGGAATGGGGTTCTAAAAGTTAAAATGACCGGTTGAGTCATTACATTCTCCACCTCTTAAACAAACGTTCGTCCTCGAACGGGTTTAGAATTATACCTAGAGTGCCGAATAAGTGTGGATATCTGCTCCGCATGTTTTTCTCGGTCTCCCAAGTCGCTTCCTTGACTGGTTGCCCCCTCCACTGGACGTTTACAACAGAAATCCTCTTGGACCTCAACTGGCGAACATGTTTACCAACAATGGCAACTGGCTCCTCTTCATAACCCAAGCTATTATCTAGCTGAACTGTGTTGAAGTCTAACACATGTAATAGATCGGCATAATACTTCCGGAGCATAGATACATGGAAAACTAGATGAACTCCTGATAGGCTGGGAGGCAATGCAAGCTCATAAGCAACCTCCCCAACTCGTCTCAACACCTCAAATGGACCTATAAACCTTGGGCTCAATTTTCCCTTTTTCCCAAATCTCATGATTCCCTTCATCGGTGACACTTTCAAGAAAACTTTTTCACCCATCATAAATGATAAATCACGCGTTTTCTGATCTGCGTAACTTTTCTGTCTGGACTGCGCTGTACGAAGTTGCTCCTGAATCAACTTCACCTTTTCCAAGGCATCCTTCACCAAATCAGTACCATATAACTTAGCCTCACCGGGCTCAAACCATCTGATGGGCGAATGACATCGCCGACCATATAAAGCCTCAAATGGAGCCATCTCGATGCTGGATTGGTAACTATTATTATAAGCAAACTCGGCCAAAGGCAAGAAACGATCCCACTGACCTCCAAAGTCAATCACACATGCCCTGAGCATATCCTCCAAAATCTGAATTGTCCGCTTTGATTGCCCGTCGGTCTGTGGATGAAAGGCTATGCTGAGCTCTACACAGGTCCCCAACTCACTCTATACTGCTCTCCAGAAATGTGAAGTAAACTGAGGGCCTCTATCTGATATGATGCAAATTGGAACGCCGTGCAACCAAACTATCTCCTGAATATATATCTGGGCAAACCTCTCTGAAGTATATGTAGTCACAACAGGAATAAAGTGTGCCGACTTGGTCAACCTGTCGACAATGACCCAAACTGCATCAAACTTCCGCAAGGTCCGCGGAAACCCAACTACAAAGTCCATAGTGATGCGTTCCCATTTCCACTCTGGTATAGTCATCTGCTGAAGTAAGCCGCCTGACTTCTGGTGCTCAAATTTAACTTGCTGACAATTTAGTGTCACGACCCAAAATCCCACCACAGACATCGTGATGGCACCTAGTCTCTAAGACTAGGTAAGACGATTTTAATTACCTTTTGAAGCCATTTGTGTTAAACTAACATCGGAAATAATTACAATATACAACCTCCCAATAATGGTAGTACTGAGTCATGAACTCTAACTGAATACATGGAATGGTCATGAGGATCGAATATACAATACTGTTTGATTACAAATTAACAGTACAATGAAATGAAAAGACTCCAAGGGACTGCGACGGCCAAGCAGCTCTACCTTGAATCCTTACGATCACGCTTTAACTCTACTCAAGTCTGATATCTCCAATACCTGGCTCTGCACAAATATGTGCAGAAGTGTATTATGAGTACACCGTAGTCGGTACCCAGTAAGTATCAAGACTAACCTCAATGGAGTAGAGACGAGGTACAGTCAAGACACTCACTAGTCTATTAACATGTGCAATATAATATACAAAATACTAGAAAACAGATAGCAACGAGGGAAGGATAAAACAACCAGTGGTATGAGTAGCAAGACAACAAGAATACCATAAATATCACTCAACAATTAATAAATACATGTACGCCCAATTAATTCAAGTTTTTCAAATAAATATCCTTCACATATAATTCTTCCAATTAACTCTCTTTCAAATGTAGTTTTTTCAAATAATTATTTTTCAAATATAATTCTTACAATAAATCTTTTCAAATATAATTCTTACAATAAATCTTTTCAAATATAATTTCCTCAAATAAATATCATTCAAATAAAGTTCTTTCATATAATTCTTTTTGAATAAAAATACTTCCAAATAAATATTTTGAATATAATTCTTTCAATTAAAAAGTCACCATGTGACACCTCATTTAAAAATCATAAAAATACGGGTCTCAGCCCATTTTCATATTTTCACGGCACCTCGTGCCCATAATTAAATCATCATATTTCTCCGACACCTCGTGCCCTCATTTCATATCACAACTGCACGGACAATTCACGTGCTAATTATCATTATCATTTCACCACAGCACCTCGTGCCCACATTTCATATCACAACTGCATGGATAATTCACGTGCCAAATATCCTCATTATTTATTCACGGCACCTCGTGCCCACATTTCATATCACAACTGCATGGATAATTCACGTGCCAAATATCCTCATTATTTATTCACGGCACCTCGTGCCCACATTTCATTTTATAATCCTCCTGGCAATGGCCACATACTCTCAATTTCAACATAAATCAGATTGTTATCAATTTACCAACACCAAGACAAATTGCATAAGGTATAAAACAAATACAAGCAAATCACAACATCACATGAAAATTATCAACACCACAACCCCATATCATCACATATCGTCCCAGATAATAGCCACCCTTATCGCTCTTATTGCCGCCCTTATCGCTCCTATAGCCACCCTTATCGCTCCTATTGAGGCCCTTATCGCTCCTATAGCCACCCTTATCACTCCGCCCTGACAATATTCCAACAAGCACAACAACAATAAAATGCCACCCTTATACCCACATAATATCAATGGTGAAATGCCACCCTTATCCCCCCAAAATAATAACTCACACAAGGCAACAATTTACACGGAAAATTAACACGGCAACATAATAAAATCAATTCATATCACCATTTGCCCAATGGCCACAACCAAATTCCAAAGATATAACAAAATCAATTAATTTCACAACAAATAGCCTAAGGCTCTACACAATGTATATAACACCCAAAAGCAATCAATAGAGATAGAAATTAATAAGCATAAAGCAAAGCCTTCATTAATGGAAATTTAGATAATTATATTAACACTTCTTCTTAAGCTCGCTTAAATTAATTATTTGCATAAGAAAATTCATATTGGAATTTATTTCCAAGAAATATTAAACCAACAATATTCACGAAATTTCATAAATATTTCAAGTAACAATAACATCAAATTATCATATAAAAACAAATTCAACAATAAGGATTTAGGCATGGCAGACAGATGATTTAATAAGTTTTCACAATTTTCCAATTTACTACACAATAATGCCTAAGACTTTAATTCAATGAATTTTTGCACGTACAAGTCCGAGTACGTACTCGTCACCTCGCGTACACGGCTTTTCACATTTCACAAATGGCACATAAGACTCAATGCCTAAGGGGTAATTCCCCTACTCGCGGTTAAGCAAGACACTTACCTTTTTGAAGTTATGCCGATATTCCAAAATCACCTTCTTGCTTGAATTGGCTTCCGTACCGCTCAAATCTATTCACATCAGTTGTATAACTTCATTAATATTAATAGGAAACAATTCCAGATTATAAAACGTCGACTTAAAAATTTATTCCAAATAAATCAACAAAAGTCAACGCGGGGCTCGCCCCTCAGAACCTGACATAATTTTCATGAAATCCGAACACCCATTCCGATACGAGTTGGACCATACCAATTTTATCGAATTCCAATAACAACTCGACCTCCAAATCTTAAATTTGTGGTTTATGAAGTTTCTACAATTTTTCCCAAATTTCCATCTCAAAGTACTAATTAAATGATGAAATCAGTGATATATTCATGTATATTAACCAAATCCGAGTTAGAATCACTTACCCTGATGAATTTCTTGAAAACCCTCGAACAATCGGCATAAACCGAGCTCCCTAGGTCCAAAATGTGAAATAATGCCCTAAACCCCGTTTATATAGTGCACCCTCTGAACTCCCCTACGCAGTCCGCGAAATTCCAAGCGCGGTCGTGAAACAAATGATGCGACCGCAAAATTCTTGGGGTAGCACTGCCAGGCTTTAGTGTTTGGGCTGTAACTTTCTCTCCATATGTCCAAATGATAACATCTTTATCTTTCTGGAAACTAGACACGAAGGGCTACAATTTTTGTTGTTGAATCATCTCAACATTCCTTGCAGAGCAAAAGATATAGGCTTCCAAATGTGGACCAGCGGATCTGCAGAACTTCCTGGAGCGCGGCCGCGGAAAGAATTGTGCGGTCCACGAAATCTTGAGCGCGGCCGCGAACTTCTGCTGCTGTCCGCGCTCTTATGTGAGGTCCACACCCCTCCTTCGCCTCAGCGCCCAAAAATGCGCGGTCCGCGCCCCCAAAAGTGCCAGAACAATATCAGAGTGCCAAAATGCCCCTACCCTCTCAAAACTCACCCCGAAACTCATCCGGAACCTCCCGGACACAAACCATATATGAATTTCAATCATAAAACATGCTACGAACCTTCTCGTGCACTCAAAATACTAAATATAGGTCGTCTTGACCCGATATTGACCAAGGTCAAACTCCAAAAGTTCTTAACTTTATTAATCTCTCAACCAATGATCCAAAAATACACCCAAGCCCCTCGGCACCTCAACCAAATATACCAGCATGTCCCAAAATACAATACCAACTTAGTGGAGGCTTCCAATGTCGTCAAACAACGTCAAAATTATGAGTTGCACCTCGAATCGAGTTATGAGTTTTCGAATCTCCCAACTTCTATATTTTGCGCCGAAACGTATCAAATCAATCCGGAATGACTTCAAATTTTGCACACAAGTCATAATTGACTTAAATGGAGCTATTTCCATTTCCGAAATCGAAATATGACCGCGTTATCAAAAATTCATCCTTCGATAGGATTTTTCCAAAAATCTTCTATTTTTCAACTTTCGCCAAAATGCGTCGAATTGTCCTACGGACTTCCAAATCCAAATCCGAACATACACCTAAGTCTGAAATCATTATACGAAGCTATTGACATAATCAAAATTCCATTCCGGGGTCGTTTTCTCAAAAGTCAACTCTCCGGTCAACTCTTTCCATTTAAGCTTCTAAATAAGAATTGTTTCTTTAAATAAAATTTTGAATATTTAGTAAATCAAACTCGACCACACCCGCGGGACATAATACATATTACGAAGCTGCTCGAGACCTTAAGCCACTGGACGGGGCGCTAATTCTTTAAACGACAAGTCGGGTCGTTACATTCTCCACCTCTTAAACAAATGTTCGTCCTCGAACGTTCTAAGAATTATTGTGAGGTTACCAAATTGATGATTTTACTTTTTCATATATACTCACGGTTGATCCCACGTTACCGCATTTGAGATAAGCCCGACAACATCATCTCATTTGAGTTTATTTCTTTTATCCATCTTTGTAAACTTTAAGATCAATTTCTTACACTCCAAACATTTCAAAAGGTCTAATTTTCACATCAACACACGGTATTAGTCTCAACTAGTTATAGCCACTCGTGCCTACACACACATCAACTTTCTTGATAGTGTTGAAGTACTTCGAAATTATTCCGGGGTGTTACATTCTCCCCCCTCTTAGGATCATTCGCCCCAAATACATAACATAACTTATCTCTTCTTTTGCAAATCTCAATCCCCCAAATTTTTACTAACTCCCAAATTTTCTAGAAATTTCGGAAGAGTCTCCCCTTTACTTGGGCCTATCCACCTGCCAAAGTAAAACCAAAGCAACTCCTAATAATACATCCACAATCCAACAAAATACCACAAGGTGTATATCAATAAATCTCATATTAACCACCACCTCATTTCGAATTTTCACAACACTGACAACAGAATGTGAGGCATGAAAACCTCATAACTATTTACCTGACTTAATGAGTCACATTTAATGCCACCTGGGCACTCACTTTGTAGGCTAAAGTTCAATAATTACATCACAATTATGGCATAGGAACACATAAAAGAATTATCACATAAGCTTATCAGGCATAACTCCCTATTAGTAACATAGTACAAATTTAACTTCACAAAGGGAGAATTTAAACTCATAAATATTTCACCACAAGGACCTCGTCCTTATATAACTTCCACCGCGGCTTGCAGCCCGGTTTAAATATTTCACATCATATAACAATGCGAGGATCTCATCCTCAACTCCGAATCAGAAGTATTTTGCACATTGTGCCAACTGAAAATTTCAATTTCTTTTCTTTCTTCTTTTCAATAAATTTTGTAAACAATTTGCACAACACATAATGAACCCTCATACCGGTAAGGCGTATATTGCATAAAAACTAGAATTAATTATTTCGAAACACATTAAACCCACTGCAAGGAATAATAAAAAATACTTTTGGACTTATAGCCCTCAACGGTGTACAAAAATAAATGATAGACATGGGCTCACACCTTCAAATCTCCCAACAGGGATAAACATATAAGTGGGTCAGAAATTTACGAAGCTCACCCACAAGTTGAGCATAATAGGAGGACTCATCTCAATATTCAGAACCGAATCAAATTAAGGAAAATATTCTTTTATAATAAAAATATGGATCGTACATGTAACGACACCATCTGGTGTATTGGTCTCAGCCAAATCGTAGTGATTAAATCAATGGGTCGGGCCTCCACCTCTTAGGCGCCCACTACCCGCCTGTCCTCCATCGCTAGCTGACTGTGCACGCGGAGTATCAACTGGAATAAAGCTTGTAGCTGGAGTGTTCTGATGCAATTCACCCCTCCCAAGTCTGGGACAATCTCTCATTATATGCCTAGAATCACCACACTCATAACAACCCCTCTGAGGTCGTGGCTGCTCGTATTGAGTCTGTGCCGAATAACTGGAATAACCACTGTAAGAATCCCGTGCCGATGGTGCACTGTAAACTGGAGCACTCCGAGTAATCTGATGTGCGGACTGAGCTGACCTACTGCTTGAGCCTCCGCTATAATGAGTTCTAGCTTAAGAGTAAAGTCCAGTGAACCCTCCAGATCTTTGTGACCTTTTGGCCTCCTTAGACTCCCTTTCCTCGCCTAAAACACCCACAATCTTCCCTGCAATCTCCATTACTTGTTGGAATGGAGTATCAGTTTGCAATTCTCAAGCCATGCATATTTTAATATCATATTTGAGCCCCTCAATGAATTTGCGGACCCGCTCTCTGATTGTAGGAACCAAGATAGGTGCATGACGGGCTAACTCACTGAACCTGATAGCATATTCTGACACTGTCATAGTGCCCTGACGCAACCGTTCAAACTCTGCATGCCACGCATCTCCGAGAGTCTGGGGAACAAACTCTTTCAAGAACATTTTCGAAAATTGAGCCCAAGTTGGTGGTGTGGCATCGGCGGGTCTACCTTCTTCATAGATTTTCCACCACCGATACGCTGCGCCTGACAGTTGAAATATAGTAAAGGAAACTCCGCTCACCTCCACAATACCCATGCTGCGGAGAATACTGTGACAATTTTCTAGAAATCATTGGGCATCCTCTGTAGTTGTGCCACTAAAATTAGGTAGACTATACCTCTTAAACCTTTCAAGTCTCTTTTGTTCTTCTTTTGATGCCTCGGGCCTGATCTCAGGCCGAACTGGAATAACAGGTTGTACCGGTATTGCACCCGGAACCTGACCAACGTGAACCTGCTGCTCTGGAGTTATGGTAGGAGTCTGAGCTACTCCCCCAATCTGCGAAATATTTGGTGCAACAGAGATCAATCCTGCCTGAGTTAATGTACCAAACATAATCATGAACTGTGCTAAAGTCTCTTGAAGTCCTGGAGTAACAACAAGTGCTTCTGGTACCTGTCCCCCAACTGGAGCTACTAGTGGCTCCTCAACTATTGTTCTGATAGGTTCTCTAGTCGCAGCATGTGCCCTTCCTCGACCTCTACCTCGGCCTCTTGCAGCCCTAGCAGTATGTGCGGATGCCTGCTGAGCTAACCCAGTAGCATGTGTCCTTACCATCTGTGAGAGAATGGAGATACAGAGGTTCAAATTCCAAATTCAACAAATTCCGCACGACAGGAGTGAAAGAAATGGAAATTTCCTAAAAGTTTTGTAGTCTCTCGAAGATACGTACAGGCGTCTCTGTACCAATCCGTAAGACTCTACTAGACTCTTTCGTGACTCGTAGAACCTGTGAACCTAGAGCTCGGATACCAACTTGTCACGACCCAAAACTCCCACCACAGACATCGTGATGGCACCTAGTCTCTAAGACTAGGTAAGCCGATTTTAATTACCTTTTGAAGCTATTTTTGTTTTGAAACTAACAACGGAAATAATTACAATATATAATCTCCCGAGACTGGTAGTACTGAGTCACGAACTCTAACTGAATATATGAAATGATCATGAGGACCAAATATACAATATTGTTTGATTACAAATTAACAGTACAATGAAATGAAAAGACTCCAAGGGACTGCGACAGCCAAGAAACTCTACCTTTGTAACGACCCGATCTTTCGTTTTGAGAGTTATAGCCTTATTTCCCCCATCTATGCTTATTTATGTGTTGTTCAGCTGTATTGAGTTGTACCGAGTTGGTAGGTTTGGGTTCAGAGTAGTTTTGGAGTGAAATGAACACTTAGTCTCTTAGTTAGAAAGCTAAGTTAGAAAAGTCAACCGGAAGTTGACTTATGAGTAAACGAATTCGGATTTGGACTTTTATGATTCAATTAGCTTTGTTTGGTGATTTTAGACTTAGGAGTGTGTCCGAAATATAATTTGGAGGTCCGTGGTAGAATTAGGCTTGAATTGGTGAAAGTTGGAAGTTTAAAAGTTCATAGGCTTGAATCCAAGGTTGATCTGGTGTTTTGGGTGTTCCGAAGGTTTGACTAAGTTCGGATAGTGATATATGACTTGTTGGAATTATTGGTTGAGTTCCCGAGAGCCTCGGGTGAGTTTCGGATAAGTTTGGGTTGTGTTGCGCTCGTGTTTCTTATGTTTCGTTGTCATTTCTTCAAGCATAAATGATATCATATTGAACAAATGAGCTCCGATTTCTTTTTTTATTGAAGCATTAGATTTGTATCGTAATTACGGACCCGAAGCTAAAAGAATCGTCGAATTTAGACATCGTATGAGGATTACGATCATTTTACTAAGAATTAAGGTGCCAGATTTTGCAAATTAATTACGCAATTACCACTGACGGCGTATTTAAAAATCTACACTATTTGGAAATATTGAAACCAACATATCTCCTTCATTATAAGGTCAAAATGAGTGATTCAGAAGACTAACTTGACTAGACTTTCACAAGGAATCCATTGGAGGCATAAAAATGAGTTTCGGGATCGTTTGGCATGAGAAACGAGGCAGAATAGCTGGCAGAAAATTTAATAAAATAAGGGTTTGTTCATTCGGTCATATTTTGTGTTAGGGAGCTCAGATTGGGGTGATTGTGGAGGTGATTTTCACCATTTTAATTGGGGTAAGTGTTCTCTACTCGATTTTGGTTATATTTTATGAATCCATCTTCGTTTTTGGGATTTGATTGATGATTTCAAAGTGAAATTGAGGGAGTTAGGGCTTGAGTTTTTGAGAGCTTTAGGTAGGGATTTGAGGGACCAAACGGAGTCCGATTTTGATAAATTGTATATGGTTAGACTCGGGAGAGGATGAGGGTTTTGATTCTGTCATTATTGACTGGTTCCGAGATGTGGGCCTGGGAGCTGGGTTTTGGCCGGTTTCGGATTTTTGGCATATTTTGTAGTTTTTATTGTGGAATTCGATTTGTTAGCCTATGTTGATGGTATTAATCTGATTATGGTTCGATTTGGAGCTTTTGGAGACTGACTCTAGAGATGAGGGCATCCCGGAGTAGGATTTTACGCTGTTAAGGTAAGTAACAGTTTTAACTCTGGCTTTGAGGGTATAAACCCGGAGATTTGATATCACGTGATTATTCGGAGGTGATACCCACGCTAGGTGTCGGGCGTGTGGGTTTGCACCGCGAGGGATTGAGACTTGGTCAGTCCCGTGAGGCCTCATGGCTATCATCTGTGTTTATGTAGTTACTTGTTGTTGAACTTGTATGCCTTCATGTTAGAGATCATGCTTAGGCTTTATTCATGCTCACATAATTTGTACTCAGTCATAGAAATTATTGTACATGTTTACCTCAGTCTCTATTATTTTGCTGATATGTGGTGATACTTGATGTGGGCTGTATCCCCTTATTGGTGGTGCATTGTGAGGCTGGAGAGGTACATGACTGAGTGAGGCCGAGAGCCTTGTTGTGAGGATATTAATGCCATAGCGCGTGAGCTGTCCGCGTAGCACGTGAGCTGACCATGCAGGTCCAGGTATTGATACCATAGCGCGTGAATTGTCCGCGTAGCACGTGAGCTGACCGTGCAGATTCAGGTATTGATATTATGGCACGTGAGCTGTCCGTTCTTAGTGCTTGCGCTTTGGGAGCTCCTCCGGAGTCTGTACACACCTCAAGTGAGCACAGAGTGTTGAGTGTTTTGAGTGTTGAGTGATGAGTGCGAGTGATGTGTGATGGAGTGACACTGCTGTGAGGTTGTATTTATTTGTGTTGTTTCTGCATTTATCTGTTAAACTTTTTTGTGGTATTTACTAAGTTATGGAATTTACCTATTTATTTCTGTTTATTTGTAAATTGTAAAAATAAATAATTGGACTATTTTACTTAGCTCGTCACTACTGCTCAGTTCCTTAGTTATTTTTGTTACTTGCTAAGGTAGTTGTACCCATACTACACCCTGCACTTTATGTCCAGATCCAGGTGAGTTAGAGCGCGGCGATCGTTGAGTTCAGGCCGGCTATCATTGGAGACTGCAAGTGTCACGACCCAAAATCCCACCACAGGCATCGTGATGGCACTTAGTGTCTAAGACTAGGTAAGCAGATTATAATTACCTTTTGAAGCCATTTTTGTTAAAACCAACAGCGGAAATAATTACAATATACAACCTCCCAAGACTGGTAGTACTGAGTCACGAACTCTAACTGAATACATGAAATGATCACGAAGACCGAATATACAATGTTGTTTTATTACAAATTTACAGTACAATGAAATGAAAAGACTCCAAGGGACTGCAACGGCCAAGTAGCTCTACCTTGAATCTTTACGATCGCGCTTTAACTCTGCTCAAGTCTGATACCTCCAATGCCTGGCTCTGCACAAAAATGTGCAGAAGTGTAAAGTGAGAACACCACAGCGATGCCCAGTAAGTATCAAGACTCTCAATGGAGTACATACGAAATACAATCAAGACACTCACTAGTCTAATAACCTGTGCAATATAATATACAAAATACTAGGAAACAATAACAATAAGGGCAGGATAAAACAACCAGTGATATGCACAACAAACAACAAGAATACCATTAATATCCCTCAACAATTAATAAACACAATTACACCTAGTTAAATCAAGTCCTTCAAATAAATGTCTTTCACATATAATTCCTTTATATAATTCTTTTTGAATAAAACTCCTTCCAAATAAATATTTTGAATATAATTCTTTCAATTAAAAAGTCACCAAGTGACACCTCATTTCATAACCATAAAAATACAGGGATCAACCCATTTTCATATTTTTCATAAACACGGGTCTCTACCCATTTTCATATTTCCACGGCACCTCGTTCCCCATAATTAAATCATCATGTTTCCCCGGCACCTCTTGCCCTCAATTCATATCTCAACTGCACGAACAACTCACGTGCCAAATATCCACAATATATATAAGATCCACATGATCAATCTATTTCCACTAAAGTGAGTTTAAAAGTTTTAAATCAAGTAAGAAATCAACAAAGAATTAAATTTATTTTAAGAATTCATTTGGGTGAAGAAAGTAACATTTCACTTAAATTAAGGCATCAGATAAACTACTGGTTTGGTTGTAAAACTGTTTAATTTAATATAAAATAATAATTTCTTTTTATTTAAATCAACTCAATCATCAAAAATCAATAAGAAAACCCAGAAATATACTTCTTTAGAGTCACGTGCTAAAAAGCCAAAGCCAGCACAATATAACTAGGAACACAACGTCAACTAAAGTCAATACGGGGCTCACCCCTCTGAACCTGACATAATTTTCATGAAATCCTAACACTCTTTCCGATACGAGTTCAACCATACCAATTTTATCGAATTCCAATAACAACTTGACCTCCAAATCTTAAATATTCATTTTTCGAAGATTTTTGTAAAAATCTTGATTTCTTCTATTTAAATCTGGATTAAACAATGAATATAATCATAGATTCATGCAATATAATCACTTTAGGATATAGAACACTTACCCCAACTAAGCTTGTGAAGAATCCCTCCAGAATCACTCAAATCCGAGCTCCAAAAATACCAAAATGAAAATGGCGAAATGACCATTTTTGGTCCTTAACATTCTGCCCAGTTTCGCACCTGCGGACCATTTTATCGCACCAGCGAGCTCGCTTTTGCGAGCCAATTCTCGCTTCTGCGACGTCCACTGGCGCTGCCCTCGCACCTGCAGAAGAGCTTCCGCTACTGTGCTCATGCAGGTGCGAGAAATTCTTCGCACCTGCGGCCTAAGTCTAGCCCAACCAATTTTGCTTCTACGAGTTTCATCTCGCTTCTGCGATGGTCGCAGCTGTGCCCATAATTCCGCAGGTGCGATTCCAACAGCTGTTGCCATTTTCCAGCAGCTTCCTTCAAGTCCAAATTGCTCCGTTAACCTTCCTAAATTCACCCGAGGCCTCTGGGGCCTCAATCAAATATACTAACATGTCCCAAAGTAAAATACGAACTTAGTCGAGGCTTCAAACCACGTCAAACAACGCCGAAATTACGAATCGCGCATCGAATCCAATTATAAGTTTTCAAATATTCCAACTTCTATATTTTGCGTTCAAACGTATCAAATCAATCCGGAATGACTTCAAATTTTGCATACAAGCCATAATTGACTTAATGGAGATATTCCTATTTCCGGAATCGAAATCCGACCTTGTTATCAAAATTTCACCCTTCGATCGAACTTTACAAAATCTTCTATTTTCCAACTTTCGCCAAAATACGTCGAATTGTCCTACGGACTTCCAAATAATTTTCTGGGTACGCTTCTATGTCCAAAATCACCATACGGAGCTATTGACATCATCCAAATTTCATTCCGGAGTCGTTTGTTCAAAAGTCAACTCTCCGATCAACTCTTTCCATTTAAGCTTCTAAATAAGAATTGTTCTTTTAATTAAATTCGAAATCCTCTGAAAATCAAACTCGACCACACCCGCGGGTCATAATACTTATTACGAAATTGCTCGAGACCTTAAGTCACTGAACGGGACGTTAATTCTTAAAACGACAAGTCGTGTTGTTACATTCTCCACCTCTTAAACAAACATTCGTCCTCGAACGTTCTAAGAATTATTCTGAGGTTACCAAATTGATGATTTTACTTTTACACATATACTCACGGTTGATCCCATGCTATTGCATTTGAGATAAGCCCAATAACACCATCTCAATTGAGTTTTTTTTTTCTTTTATCCATATTTGTAAACTTTAAGACCAATTTCTTACACTCAAAACGTTTTTAAAAGGCCCGATTTTTCACATCAACGCACAGTATTAGCCTCAACTGGCTATAGCCACTCGTGCCTACTCAAATATTAACTTTCTTGATAGTGTTGAAGTACTTCAAAATTATTCCGGGGTATTACATTCTCCCCTGCTTAGGATCATTCGCCCCCAAACACATAACATAACTTATCTTTTCTTTTGCAAATCTCAATCCCCCAAATTTTACTAACTCCCAAATTTTCCAGAAATTTCGATAGAGTATCCCATGTACTTGGGCCTATCCACTTGCCAGAGTAACACCAAAATAACTCATACAACATATCCACAACCCAACAAAATACCACAGGGTATATATCAATAATACCAATCTCAACATTACAAGCACTGTATTATCGTAATGATGTCAGGACATGAAGCACATCATATTTATGCTCATCACCACATCTCTGGTCTTAAAAGATGTTCATAATTAATTCCTGCGTCATCAATCAATCTCATATTAACCACCACCTCATTTCACATTTTCACAACACTAACAACAGAATGTGAGATATGAAGACCTCATGATTACTTACTCGGATTAATGAGTCACATTTAACGCCATCTAGGCACTCATCTCATAGGCTAAAACTCAATGTTTACAACACGAAAATGGCTGAATATGAACATAAAATATACAAGAATTATCAAATAAGCCTAACAGGCATGACTCCCTATTAATATTATTATACAAATTAAATTTCACAAAGGGAGAATTTTAAACTCATAAATATTTCACCACAAGGACCTCGTCCTTAACTCCGAATCACAAGTGTTTTACACATTGTGCCAACTGAAATTGTAATTTCCTTTCTTTTTTCCTTTCAATAAATTTTCGTCAACATGTTTTCATAACACATAACGAACTCTCATACCGGTAGGGCATATAATTCATAAAATTGGAATCATTATTCCGAGACATATTAAACCCACTGTAATGAATAATAAAAATTACTTTTGGACTTATAGCCCTCAATGGTGCCCAAAAATAAAAATGATAGACACATGCTCACATCTTCAAATCTCCCAACAGAGATAAACATATAAGTGGGTCACGAAATTATGAAGCTCACCCATAAGCGGAGCATAATAGGAGGACTCACCTCAATATTCAAAACCGAATCAAATTAAGGAAAAAATATCCTTTTGTAACAAAAATCAGGATCGTACCTGTAACGTCACCATCTGGTGTATTGGCCTCAGCCAAATCATAGTGATTATAACAATGGGTCGGCTCTCCACCTCTTAGGTGCCCACTACCCGCATGTCCTCCACCTCTAGCTGACTGTGCATGTGGAGTATTAACTGGAATAAAGCTCGTAGCCTAACTATTCTAATGAAATCCGTCTCTTCCAAGTCTGGGACATTCCTCTTGATGTGTCTAGTACAATCACACTGATAACAACCCTTCTACGGGTTTGGCTGCTCATACTGTGTCTCTACCGGATAACTGTAATAACTATGATAGGTACCCCGTGCCGGTGGTGCATTAAAAGAACTTACTGTAGCACCCCGAGTATTCTGAAACTGTTTCTTTGACCACGCTGGTACTAAAATATAGAATTATTAAGGAAGCGGGAATACCGCAAGTCCCAGCATCATCCCATACCAATCTCACCTCTTAATCATATACCAATTTCGGAGAGCCTTTCAATACCACATAAATACATCTCAGGCCAAAACTGATATAACACATGACCCCCTACAATCTAATCGTTGATAGTGGATTCCCCTTACTTGGCGTGAACCCATAGGGCACATTCCGATGATCCACAATACTAACCTTCATCGCTCGTACGACTCCGGTCATAAGACATCTCAAACCATTTATTTGGCGCTTGTCATCCTCGT
The DNA here is from genome assembly GCA_000715115.1 of Nicotiana otophora. Classification (NCBI taxonomy): domain Eukaryota; kingdom Viridiplantae; phylum Streptophyta; class Magnoliopsida; order Solanales; family Solanaceae; genus Nicotiana; species Nicotiana otophora. The sequence continues at coordinate 38,258 of AWOL01S0002803.1, forward strand.
GACAGTTAATCTCGCTTCCTCTAGTGCCTTGGTTTGAGTACGTACCCTTCACTAAATAGAAATATCATACGAATTAAATAGTCTTTAATACCACTAGATATTTCATAGCTTCATCCATCTCGTGACCCTACCACAATTCATGATGATTAGGCAATTAATTAAACCTTCTTAATATCACTTTCCAAATTAATTGTATAACTTCATTAAAATTCATCGGAAACAAATCTGGATAATAAAACATCGACTTAAAAATCTTATTCCAAAAAGTCAACAAAAGTCAACGCGGGGCTCGCCCCTTGGAACTCGACATAATTTTCATGAATTTCGAACATCCATTCCGATACGAGTTCAACCATACTAATTTTATCGAATTCCAATAACAACTCGACTTCCAAATCTTAAATTTTCATTTTTGGAATATTTTGTAAAAATCTTGATTTCTTCTATTTAAATCTGGATTAAACGATGAATATAATCATAGATTCATGCAATATAATCACTTTAGGATATAGAACACTTACCCCAACCAAGATTGTGAAGAATCCCTCCAAAATCGCCCAAATCCGAGCTCCAAAAATCCCAAAACGAAAATGGCGAAATGACCATTTTTGGTCCTTAATATTCTGCCTAGTTTCGCACCTGCGGACCATTTTATCGCACCTGCGAGCTCGATTTTGCGAGCCAAGTCTCACTTCTTCGACGTCCACTGGCGCTGCCCTCGCACCTACGGAAGATCTTCCGCTTCTACGCTCACGCAGGTGCGAGAAATGCTTCGCACCTGTGGCCTTAGCCCAGCCCAGCCAATTTTGCTTTTGCGAGCTTCATCTCGCTTCTGCGATGGTCGCACCTGCACCCATAATTCCGCAAGTGCGATTCCAACAGCTGCTGCCATTTTCCATCAGCTTTCTTCAAGTCCAAATTGCTCCGTAACCTTCCAAAATTCACCCGAGGCCTATGGGACCTCAACCAAATATACCAATATATCCCAAAATAAAATACGAACTCAGTCGAGGCTTCAAACCACGTCAAACAATGCCGAAATTATGAATCGCGCATCGAATCGAATTATAAGTTTACAAATCATCCACGACAAACCACGACACTTACCTCGCTTTGCAAATTCCAATCAATTACTCGACCACAACTTTTCCTTTTAAATTTGTCTCAAAAAGCTTCAAATCGATTCACAAACAATTTGATATACTCAATACGAATCATAGGAATTAATTCCATATGAATTTACTAATTTTTCGGATAAAAATCTGAAATTCATTTAAATATTCGACAGTGGGACCCACATCTCAAAAATGAAAAAGAGTTGAAAATGGGTCGAAACCCCATGTCTAGAACTTATGTTCTGTTTCTGGATATTTATACTTCGCGAACGCGAAGCTTACCTGGCTTGGCCTTCGCGAACGCGACGGCAATTGTCCTGGCCAGCCCCTATCCCTTCGCGAACGTGAGGCTTCGATCGCGAACGCAAAGCTTCGCACCTCAAGCCTTCGCGAATGTGTTCACTCTGTCGCGAACGCGAAGCACAAAATGTGCCAGCCCCAATTTGCTCTTCACGAACGCGAGACTCCCCTCGCGAACGCGAAGAAGGAAAATAGAAGCGGGTTCCTACAGTTTCCTCAAGTCTAAAAATGATCCATTAACCACCAAAAACGAACCCGAGCCCTCGGGGCTCCAAACCAAACATGCACCCAAGTCCTAAAACATCATACCAACTTGCTCGCACGGTCAAATCAATAAAATAACACCAAGAACTACGAATCGGACACCAAATCAAAGGAAATTTTCAAGAAAATTTTAAAACATATATTTTTACAACCGGACATCCAAAGCACGTCAAATCAACTCCGATTCTCACCAAATTCGGCAGACATGTCATAAATATTATAGTGGACCTATAACGGGCTCCAGAATCAAAATATGGATCCGGTGTCAATAAATTCAACATCAAGAATTTCTTAAAAATCATCAAGCTTTCAAGTTTTTAATTTTTCATCAAAATTCCATATCTCGGGCTAGGGACCTCGGAATTCGATTCCGGGCATACGCCCAAGTCCCAAATCACGATACGGACCTACTTGAATTGTCAAAATACCGATCTAGGTCTGTTTGCTCAAAATGTTGACCAACGTCAACTCAGTTGAGTTTTAAAGCTCTATTTCACATTTTAATCCATTTTTCACATAAAAACTTTCTGGAAAATTGTACGGACTGCGCACGCAAGTCGAGGAATGATACATGGTGCTTTTCGAGATCTTAGGACACAGAATTACTTATTAAATTTAAAGATGACGTTTTGGGTCATCATATTCTCCACCTCTAAAATAAATGTTCGCCCTCGAACGGATTTAGAAAAAGTGCCTGAGCTGGTGAATAAGTGTGGATATTTACTCCGCATGTCCGACTCAAACTCCCAGGTAAATGCCTCTACCGGCTGACCTCACCATTGCACCCGAACTAAAGGATAACTCTTAGACCTCAAATGTCGGACCTGCCGGGCTAGAATAGCCACTAGCTCCTCCTCGTAAGTCAAATCTTTGTCCAATTGGACTGAGTTGAAATCTAACACATGGGATGGATCACCATGATATTTCCGTAGCATAGACACATTGAATACCGGATGAACCGCTAATAAACTAGGTAGTAATGCAAGCCTGTAGGCTACTTCACCCATCTTTTCAAGAATTTCAAAGGGTCTAATATACCTAGGGCTCAACTTGCCCTTCTTTCCGAACATCATACACCTTTCATAGGTGAAACTCGGAGCAATATTATTTCTCCAACCATGAATGCAATATCAAAAAATTTACGGTCGGTTGCCTAGACTGAGCTGTGCGAAGTCGATCCTGAATAATATTGACCTTATCCAAGGCATCTTGTACCAAATCGGTATCCAATAATCGAGCCTCTCCCAGTTCAAACCAGCCAACTAGCGAATGGCATCGCCTTCCGTATAAGGCCTCATATGGAGCCATCTGAATGCTCAACTGGTAGCTATTATTATAAGCAAACTCCACAAGTGGCAAGAAATGATCCCAAGAACCTCTAGAGTCTATAACACAAGCGCGAAGCATATCTTCCAATATCTGAATAGTGCGCTCTAAATGTCCGTCTGTCTGTGGATGAAATGTTATACTCAACTCCACCCGCGTGCCTAACTCACATTGTACAGCCCTCCAAAAATGTGACATAAACTGCGTACCTCAATCTGAATCAATAGGCATGGGCACACCGTGAAGGCGTACAATCTCACGAATGTAAATGTCAGCTAACCTTTCTGAAGAATAGGTAACTGCCACTGGAATGAAATGTGCTGACTTTGTCAACCTGTCCACAATGACCCAAACTGCGTCAAAGTTTCTCTGAGTCTGTGGAAACCCAACAACAAAATCCATAGTGATACGCTCCCACTTCTACTCAGGAATTTCTAACTTCTGAAGCAAACCACCAGGTCTCTGATGCTCGTACTTAACTTGCTTACAATTCAGACACCGAGCTACATATGCAACTATATCCTTTTTCATTCTCCTCCACCAGTAATGTTGTTGAACATCTTGATACATTTTGGCGGTACCTGGATGAATGGAATACCTGGAACTGTGTGCCTCTTCAAGAATTAATTCATGAAGCCAATCCACATTAGGTACACGAATACGACCCTGCATTCGCAGAACCCCATCTCCCCCCACAGCAACCTGTTTGGCATCACTGTGCCGCACTGTGTCCTTAAGGACAAGTAAATGAGGATCATTATACTACCTCTCTCTGATGCGCTCATATAAAGAAGACCGAGCTACTGTGCAAGCTAGAACCGGACTGGGTTCTGAAACATCTAACCTCACGAACGAATTAGCCAAAGTCTAAACATCTGCAGCTAATGGCCTCTAACCAACCGAAATTTACGCAAGACTGCCCATACTCACAACCTTTCTACTCAAAGCATCGGCCACCATATTGGCCTTTTCGGGGTGATTCAAAATGGTGATATCATAGTCTTTCAACAACTCTAACCATCTTCTCTGCCTCAAATTAAGGTCTTTTTGTTTGAACAGATACTGAAGGCTGCAATGATCAGTAAATACCTTACACGAGACATCGTAGAGGTAATACCTCCAAATCTTCAACGCATGAACAATGGCTACCAGTTCTAAGTCATGAACATGATAATTCTTCTCATGAATTTTCAACTGCTGCGACGCATATGCAATCACCTTGCAATCTTGCATTAATACTGCACCAAGCCCAATGTGACATGCGTCATAATATACCGTATACGATCCTGAACCCGTGGGTAATACCAACACTGGCGCCGTAGTCAAAGCAGTCTTGAGCTTCTGAAAGCTCAACTCACACTCGTTTGACCATCTAAATGGGACACTATTCTGGGTCAATCTGATCAATGGGCTTGCTATAGATGAAAACCCTTGCACGAACCGATGATAATAGCCTGCTAAACCTAGGAAACACTGGATTTCTATAACTGAAGTAGATCTAGGCCAATTATGAACAACCTCAATCTTCTTAGGATCCACCTTTATGCCTTCTGCCGATACAACATGCCCCAAAAAGGCAACTGAGTCTAAGCAAAACTCACATTTTGAAAACTTGGCATATAATTGATTATTCTTCAAAGTGTGAAGCACACTTCGAAGATGCTGCTCGTGCTCCTCTTGACTGCTGGAGTAAATCAAGATATCATCAATGAATAAAACCACAAAAGAATCCAAATAGGGCTTGAACACCCGATTCATCAAATCCATAAATGTTGCTGGGGCATTTGTCAACCCAAATGTCATCACTAGGAATTCGTAATGCCCATACCGAGTCTGAAAAGCTGTTTTAGGGACATCAGATGCCCTAATCTTCAACTGATGGTAAGCAGACCTCAAATCAATCTTCGAAAATACCTTGGCACCCTGAAGATGATCAAATAAGTCATCAATTCTTGGCAACGGATATTTGTTTTTGATAGTGGCCTTGTTTAACTACCAATAATCTATACACATCCGCATAGAGACATCTTTCTTCTTTACAAATAATACTGGCGCACCCCAGGGCGAGACCCTGGGTCTAATGAATCCCTGATCAAGCAAGTCTTGTAACTGCTCTTTCAATTCTTTCAACTATGGCGGGGCCATACGGTATGGTGGAATAGAAATAGGCTGAGTGCCCGAAGCCAAATTAATAAAGAAGTCAATATCTATGTCGGGTGGCATCCCTGGAAAATATGCAGAAAATACTTCTGGAAATTCACTAACAAATGGTACTGAGTCCATATAAGGAACATCCGCACTTGGATCACGAATATAAGCCAAAAAGGCTAGACACCCTTTCTCTACCATACGCCGAGCTTACATATAAGAAATAACCCTGTTGGCAGAATGGCTAGGAGTTCCTTTCCACTCTAACCGAGGTAACCCCGACATAGCTAGGGTCACTGTCTTGGTATGACAATCCAATAAAACATGATAAGGGGGCAACCAATCCATACCCAAGATGACATCAACATCTACCATATTAAGAAGTAGAAGAACCACACTAGTCTAGAGATTACCAATAGTAACCACACACGAACGATAGACATGATCTACTACAACAGAGTATCCCACCGGTGTAGATACACACACAGAAGCACTCAGAGAATTACAAGGCATAACAAAATATGAAGCAAAATAGAAGGACACATAGGAATACGTAGATCCTGGATCTAACAGGACTGAAGCATCTCTATGGCAAACTGGAATAATACATGTGATCACAGCATCAGATGACTTGTCCTCAGGCCTAGCTGGAAAAGCATAAAATCGGGGATGGGCCCCACCATTCTGAACTGCGTCCCTAGGATGGCCTCTAACTAGCTGGCCTCTACCTCTAACGGTCTGACCTCGACCTCTAATGGCTTGACCTCCACCTCTAATGGCCTTACCTCCACCTCTAGGTACCTGACCCTTACCTCTAGCTGGCTAAGCAGGCGGTGAAGCAACTGGTGTCGGTATGATGGCACGAGAATCTTGCCGAGATTTGTTACTCGCCAATCTAAGGCAATGCCTCCTGATGTAACCAATGTTCCTGCACTCATAACACACATCCTATTGCCATGGCTGCTAAAGTTGAAGCTTACCCAAATGGGCCGGATAACCGCTATAGTAACTCTGGAGTGGTGACGCACTGAGAAGAGCTAATTGTGCACTGAATGCTGGCTGCCCAGAGTAAGGCATAATAAGATTGTGACTCCCTGAAGCACCGGGAGATGCATGAAGTGTTGAATGAAACGGTTTGGGAAGATGACCCCTACCAAAATTACCCCTGCCTCCAGACGAGGCACCATCGAAACCACCGAACTGACGAGGCCTCTTATCAGACATCTGCCCTCTCTCCTATGTAAGAACCATCTCTATCCTCCTTGCGACATTAGCAACCGCCTGAAAAGAAATCTCACTTCCAGTCTCCTTGGCCATCAGCAGTCTGATAGGATGAGTGAGTCCATCAATAAATCTCCTCACTCTCTCTCCCTTTGTAGGTAGTAAAAGGAGAGCATGATGGGCCAAATCCACAAAATGGGACTTATACTGAGTAACAGTCATACTGCCCTACTGTAGACACTCAAATTGCTTGCGTAATTCCTCTCTCAGTATGATAGGGAGGAACTTCTCCAGAAATAGCTGAGAAAACTGCTCCTAGGTAAGTGCAGGTGATCCAATTGGTCTGGTCAATGTATAATCTCTCCACTATCTCTTGGCGGAACCCGTCATCTAAAATACAGCAAAATCAACCCTACTGGTCTCACCTATACCCATGTTCCGCAGCACCTCGTGGAAGCATTCAAGATAATCCTGTGGGTCCTCAGAAGATGTACAACTGAAGTGAACTGGAAATAGCTGAGTAACTTATCGAGTCTCAATAAGGCCTCAAAAGACATGGCGTGCCTATCACCGCTCTATGCCGGAAAAATTGGCTGAACTACCCCAACTGGCGGGGCTGCTGGAGCCTGATTCTGGGGAGCCATCTGCTCTGGAGCGGGAGTAGTGGGAGTTTGTGCTCCTCCCCCAGCCTGTGAGACGGCTTGTGACACTGGAAATGTACCATTCTAGTCCACGCCCTCCATAAGACTCACCAATCGGACTAGAACGTCCTGAAGTACTGGAGTGGCTATGAATCCTTCCGGGACCTGAACTGGTCCAGCTGGTACATTCTGAACTGGAACCTTCTCCTGAAGGTCCACCTGAGGTTCTACAATAGGTGTAGCTGCTCGAGCTATGGACTGAGCTCTACCTTGGCCTCTATCATAACCTCGGCCTCGACCTCTACCCCTGGCCATAGTTTCCACCGGGCGTTCTGGTCCATGTCCATCAGTAGAGGTATTACGTGTTCTCACCATCTGCGATAGAATAAGAGTTGAATGGTTCAATCATCGATGATAGAATAAAATAGCAAGATAGTATAAGAAAGAAGTGATATTGTTCCTAAACTTCAAAACCTCTGAGAGTAAGTACAGACGTCTCTGTACCGATCCTTCAGACTCTACTAAGCTTGCTCGTGACTCGTGAGACCTATGTAACCTAGTGCTCTGATACCAACTGTCACGACCCGAAATTCCTACCTTCGGACCGTAATGGCGCCTAACATTTCACTTGCTAGGCAAGCCAACGTTAGAATATTATTAACCATTTCTTAACAATTTTTAAATTTATTAATAACAAAGAAATAAATGCGGAAGCAAAATCTAAAATATAGTGAATAATCCATAAAAAAACAACGGTGTCTAAATACCATCCCAGAATTGGTATCACAAGTTCACGAGCTTCTAGAATAAATACAAATAAAGGTCTGAATAAAATAAAGCTGTTTGGAAACAAACACACAGCTAAAGTAAAGTAGACGGGGACTTCAGAACTGCGAACGCCGTGCAGTTATACCTCAAGTCTCCTCTGAGTAGCTGAAACCCGAGCAAGTCTATGGTACGTCGTTGGGACCAACTCCAAAATCTGCACAAGAAGTACAAAGTGTAGTATTAGTACAACCGACCCCACGTACTGGTAAGTGCTGATCCTAACCTCGATGAAGTAGTGACGAGGCTAAGGCGGGTCACTTACATTACCTGTACGCAATATTAGTAACAACAAGAATAATAGAAATAAATCAGGTAACTCATTTATAATAATTGAAGCCAACTCAGCAGTCATAACCAATTATCATTTCCATCAATTCTGTTATGGCGTGCAACCTGCTCCTCCAATATATTCATTTTAATCAAGTATGTTGCGGCGTGCAACCCGATCCCCCAATATATAAATATGTATGTCGACTTTTAAATAAGTTTGTTGCACTGTGCAACCCGATCCTCCAATATGGACTTTTAATAAGTCTGTTGCGGCGTGCAACCCGATCCTCCAATATGGACTTTTAATAAGTCTGTTGCGGCGTGCAACCCGATCCTCCAATATGGCCTTTTTAATAAGTCTGTTGCGACGTGCAACCCGATCCTCCAATGTATTCATTATAATTAATTTTGTTGCGGCGTGAAACTACCAATTCTTATAGAAGCAATTTCCCCAATAAATGCAACAATTAATATAAAATTATAAGACAACAAACATACAATAATTATGAAACAAACAAAGGCAAATAGAAAATTATTATGGAAATCAGAGAGCAAATATGCAATTTAATATTTAATATTTTAAATATCAAATAACAATTAAGGCACATAATTCAAATAGCATGTAACGATTAATGCAGGAATTCAAGAATTAATATTTGACAAAGAATAGGAGAGAAATAATTACTATAATAATTAATTCATGATTTAAAATAATTTATTATTTTTCAAGTAAGCAGGCAAACAATTAATTTGACGTCGTATAGACACTCATCACCCCGCCTATACGTCATTCACATAACAAATAATTTAAGGGTTCCATTCCCTCAAGTTAAGGTTAACCACGACACTTACCTTACTTTGCAAATTCCAATCAATTACTCGACCACAGCTTTTCCTTTTAAATTTGTCTCCAAAAGCTTCAACTCTATTCACAAACAATTCGATATACTCAATACGAATCATATGAATTAATTCCATGTGAATTTACTAATTTTTCGAATAAAAATCCAAAATTCATTTAAATATTCAATAGTGGGACCCACATCTCAAATCTCGGAAAAACTTATGAAATCCGAACACCCATTCAGAGACGAGTCGAACCATATAAATATTATCCAATTTCGATGTAAAATAGACCTTCAAATCTTAAATTTTTTGTTTTTATAAGATTTAAAAAAAATCTGATTTCCTTCCCTAAATCACGGATTCATGATGTAAATGAGTATGGAATCATGAAATATAATCAATATAGGATAAGGAACACTTACCCCAATATTTTCCCGTGAAAATCGCCCAAAAATCGCCTTACCCGAGCTCAAAAATGGAAAAGAGTTGAAAATGGGTCGAAACCCCATTTCTAGAACTTCACTTCTGTTTCTAGGATTTTTTCCCTTCGCGAACGCGGTCAGTGCCTCGCATTCGCGAAGCACAAATTCCTACTGCCCAATTTTACTCTTCGCGAATGCAAGGGCTACTTCGTGAACGTGAAGCTTACCTGGCTTGGCCATCACAAACGCGAGATGCCCTTCGCGAACACGAAGGCAATTGTCCTGGCTAGCCCCTTTCCCTTCAAGAATGCGAGCCTTCGATCGCGAACGCGAAGCTTCGCACCTCAAGACTTCGTGAACGCATTCACTCTGTCACGAACGCGCAGCACAAAATGTGCCAGCCCCAACTTGCTCTTCGCGAATGCGAAGAAGGAAACCAGAAGCAGGTTTCTGCAGTTTTCTCAAGTCCAAAAATGATCCGTTAACTACCCGAAACCAACCCGAGCCCTTGGGGCTCCAAACCAAACATGCACCCAAGTCCTAAAACATCATACAAACTTGCTCGTGCGATCAAATCGGCAACATAACACCAAGAACTACAAATCAGACACCAAATCAAAGGAAATTTTCAAGAAAACTTTAAAACTTATATTTTTAGAACCGGACGTCCGAAGCACGTCAAATCAACTCCGATTCTCACCAAATTCGACAGACAAGTCATAAATATTATAGTGGACCTATACCGGGCTCCGGAACCAAAATACAGACCCGATGTCAATAAATCCAACACCAGTAATTTCTTAAAAATCATTAAGCTTCCAAGTTTTTAATATTTCATCAAAATTCCATATCTCGGGCTAGGGACCTCGGATATCGATTCCGGGCATACGCCCAAGTCCCAAATCACGATACGGACCTACCGAAATTGTAAAAATACTAATCTGGGTCCGTTTGCTCAAAATGTTGACCACAGTCAATTCAGTTGAGTTTTAAAGCTCTATTTCACATTTTAATCCATTTTTCATATAAACTCTTTCTAGAAAATTGTACGGACTGGGCACGCAAGTCTAGGAATGATACATGGTACTTTTCAAGGTCTTAGAACACAGAATTACTTATTAAATTTAAAGATACTATTTTTGGGTCAACACACAGACGTCGTGATGGCACCTAGTCTCTAAGACTAGGTAAGCCGATTTTAATTACCTTTTGAAGCCATTTTGTTTGAAACTAACAGCGGAAATAATTACAATGTACAACCTCCCATGACTGGTAGTACGAGGACCGAATATACAATATTGTTTGATTACAAATTAACAGTATAATAAAATGAAAAGACTCCAAGGGACTGCGACGACCAATCAGCTCTAGCTTGAAATCTTACAATCCCGCTTTAACTCTACTCAAGTCCGATATCTCTAATACCCGACTCTACACAAAAATGTGCTGAAGTGTAGTATGAGTACACCACGGTCGGTACCTAGTAAGTATCAAGACTAACCTCAATGGAGTAGAGGCGAGGTACAGTCACGATACTCACTAGTCTATTAACCTGTGCAATATATTATACAAAATACTAGGAAACAGATAGTAATCAGGGCAGGATAAAACAACCAATGGTATGCGCAGCAAGACAACAAGAATACCATAAATATCACTCAACAATTAATAAATACATGTACGCCCAATTAATTCAAGTTTTTCAAATAAATATCCTTCACTTATAATTCTTCCAAATAACTCTCTTTCAAATGTAGTTTTTCTAAAATAATTATTTTTCAAATATATTTCTTTCAATAAATATTTTCAAATATAATTTCCTCAAATAAATATCTTTCAAATACAATTCTTTCATATAATTATTTTTGAATAACAATCGTTCCAAATAAATATTTTGAATATAATTATTTAATTAAACAGTCACCATGTGACACCTCCTTTCAAAATCATAAAAATACGGGTCTCGGCCCATTTTTATATTTCCACGGCACCTCGTGCCCATAATTAAATCATCATATTTTCCCGGCGCCTCGTGCCCTCATTTCATATCACAACTGCACGGACAATTCATGTGCCAATTATCATTATCATTTTATTACAGCACCTCGTGCCCACATTTCATATCATAACTGCACGGACAATTCACATGCCAAATATCCTCATTATTAATTCAAGGCACCTCGTGCCCACATTTTATTTTATAATCTGCTTGTCAATGGCCATATGCTCTCAATTTCAACATAAATCATATTGTTATCAATTTATCAACAACAAGATAAATTGCACAAAGTATAAAAATAAACACAAGCAAATCACAATATCACATGAAAAATATCAACACCACAACTCCACATCATCACATATCGTCCCTGACAATAGACACACTTATCGCTCCTATTGCCGCCCTTATCGCTCCTATAGCCACCCTTATCACTCCGCCTAGACAATATCAATAGCCACCCTTATCGCTCCTATAGCCACCCTTATCGCTCCGCCCAGACAATATTCCAACAAACACAACAACAATGAAATGCCACCCTTATACCCACATAATATCAACGCTGAAATGCCACCCTTATCTCCCCAAAATAATAACTCACACAATACAACAATTTACACGCAACATAATAAAATCAATTCATATCACCATTTTCCCAATGGACACAACCAAATTCCAAAGATATAACAAAATCAATTAATTTCACAACAAATAGCCTAAGGCTCTACACAATGTATATAATACCCAAAAGCAATCAATAGAGATAGAAATTGCTCAGCATAAAGCAAAGCCTTCATTAATGCAAATTTAGATAATTATATTAACACTTCTTCTTAATCTCTCTTAAATTAATTATTTGCATAAGAAAATTCATATTGGAATTTATTTCCAAGAAATATTAAACCAACAATACTCACAAAATTTCATAAATATTTCAAGTAACAATCACATCAAATTATCATATAAAAACAAATTCAACAATAAGGATTTAGGCATGGCAGACAAATGATTTAATAATTTTCCTTAATTTTCCAATTTACTACAAAATAATGCCAAAGACTTTAATTCAATGAATTTTTGCACATACAAGTCCGAGTACGTACTTGTCACCTCGCGTACACGGCTTTTGACATTTCACAAATGGCACATAAGACTCAATGCCTAAGAGGTAATTCCCCCACTCGAGCTTAAGCAAGACACTTACTTTTTTGATGTTATACCGATATTCCAAAATTGCCTTCTTGCTTGAATTAGCTTCCGGACCGCTCAAATATATTCAAATCAGTTGTATAACTTAATTAAAATTCATCAAAAATAATTCCGGATAATAAAACGTCGACTTAAAAATTTATTCCAAAAATATCAAAAAAAGTCAACACGGGGCCTGCCCCTCGGAACCCGACATAAATTTCATGAAATCCGAACACCCATTCCGGTACAAGTTCGACCATACCAATTTTATCGAATTCCAATAACAATGATGCGGCCGCAAAATTCTTGGGGCAGCACTTTGGCCATAACATTCTCTACATATGTCAAAATGATGAGGTCATTATTTTTCTGGAAACTAGAAACGAAAGGCTATAATTTTTATTTTTGAATTATCTCAAAATTCCTTGTAGATCAAAACATATAGGCTTCCGAAGTAGGACCAGCGGATCTGCAGAACTTACTGGAGCGCGGCCGTGGACAAAATTGCGCGGTCCGCGAAATCTTGAGCGCGGCCGCGTAATTCTGCTGCTGTCCGCACTCATATGTGCGGTCCATGCCCCTCCTTCACCCCAGCGCCCAAAAATGCGCAGTCCGCGCCTCCAAAAGTGCCAGAACAATATCAGAGTGCCGAAATGCCCGACTCGCTCAAAACTCACCCCGAAACTCATCCGGAACCTCCCGGACACAAACCATATATGAATTGCAATCATAAAACACGCTACGGACCTGCTTGCGCACTCAAAATACTGAAAAGAGGTCGTCTTGACCAGATATTGACCATGGTCAAACTTCCAAATTTCTTAACTTTACTAATCTCTCAACCAATGATCCAAAACTACACCCAAGCCCCTCGAGACCTCAACCAAATATACCAACACGTCCCAAAATACAATACGAACTTAGTGGAGTCTTCAAATCTTAACAAACAACGTCAAAATTATGAGTCGTGCCTCAAATCGAGTTATGAGTTTTCGAATCTCCCAACTTCTATGTTTTGCGCCAAAACGTATCAAATCAATCCGGAATGACTTCAAATTTTGCACACAAGTCATAATTGACTTAAATGGAGATATTCCCATTTTCAGAATCGAAATCCGACCTCGTTATCAAAAATTCACCCTTCGGTAGGATTTTTCCAAAAATCTTCTATTTTTTAACTTTCGCCAGAATGCATCGAATTGTCCTACAGACTTCCAAATCCAAATCCTAACATACCCCTAAGTCCAAAATCATCATACGAAGCTATGGACATCATCAAAATTCCATTCTGGGGTCATTTTCTCAAAAGTCAACTCTTCGGTCAACTCTTTCCATTTAAGCTTCTAAATAAGAATTGTTTCTTTAAATAAAATTTTAAATCTTCAGTAAATCAAACTCGACCACACCTGCAGGTCATAATACATATTACAAAGCTGCTCGAGACCTTAAGCCACTGGACGGGACGCTAATTCTTAAAATCACAAGTCGGGTCGTTACATTTGGACACCTAGCTACATACTCAACTATGTCCTTTTTCGTTCGTCTCCACCAATAATGATGCCTCAAATCACGATACATCTTCGTAGCACCTGGATGAATAGAATACCTGGAACTGTGTGCTTCCTCTATGATCTTTCCTCAGTCCATCCACATTAGGAACACATAGATGATCTTGGAGTCGTAGAACACCATCCGCGCCAATAGTAACTTCCTTGGCACCACCCCGTAGTACCGTTTCTCGAAGAAACATTAAGTGTGGATCATCATACTGGCGAGCCTTGATCTATTCAAATAGTGAAGACTAAGCTACAACACATGCAAGAACTCGGCTGGGATCAGAAAAATCCAGCCACACAAGTCTGTTGGCCAAGGACTGAATATCTTAAGCCAATGGCCTCTCATCTGCTGAAATGAAAGCCAAACTACCCATACTCTCGCCTTTCTACTCAGGGCATCTGCAACCACATTTGCTTTGCCCGGATGATACAAGATAGTAATATCATAGTCTTTTAAAAATTCAAGCCATTTGCGCTATCTCAAATTTAGGTCCCTCTACTTGAACAAATGCTGCAAGATGCGATAGACAGTGTAAACCTCACAAGACACCCCATAAAGATAATGCCTCCAAATCTTAAGAGCGTGAACAATCGCAGCTAACTCCAAATCATGTACCGGATAATTCTTCTCGTGGGGCTTCAGTTGACGTGAAGCATATGCAATAACTCGCCCTTCCTGCATCAATGCACAACCCAAGCCAATGCGTGAAGCGTCGCAATACACTGTATACATCCACAAACCGGAAGGCAATACTAACATTGGTGCTGTAGTCAATGCTGTCATGAGATTCTGAAAGCTCACCTCACAATCATCGGACCATCGGAACGGGGCACCCTTCTGGGTTAATTTGGTCAAAGGTGCTGCAATAGAAGAAAAACCCTCCACAAACCGACGATAATAACCTGCTAAACCCAGAAAACACTTGATCTTAGTCGCAGAAGTAGGACGATGCCAATTTTGAACTGTCTCAATCTTTTTGGGATCAACTTTAATGCCCTCAGCCGATATAATATCCCCCAAAAATGCTACACACTCAAGCCAGAACTCACATTTAGAGAACTTAGCATATAGCCTTTGTTCCCGCAACGTCTGAAGCACTACTCTCATATGCTACTCATGTTCCTCCTTATTGCACGAGTAGATCAAAATGTCATCAATGAAGACAATGACAAATGAATCAATATATGGCATGAATACCCTGTTCATCAAATCCATAAACGCTGCTGGGGCATTAGTTAAACCGAAGGACATCACCAGAAACGCATAATGACCATATCTAGTCCGGAAAGCAGTCTTCGAAACATTTGAATCGTGAATCTTCAGTTGATGGTACCCCAACCTCAAGTCGATCTTAGAGAACACCCTAGCACCCTACAACTGGTCAAATAGATCATCAATACACGGTAACGGATACTTGTTCTTAATAGTGACTTTGTTCAGCTGACGATAATCAATACACATCTGCATTGTTCCATCCTTCTTCTTCACAAATAATACCGATGCACCCCAAGGCGATACACTCGGTCTGACGAACCCTTTGGATAGTTTCTCCTCAAGCTGTTCTTTCAATTCTTTCGGAGCCATGCGATACGGTAGGATAGATATAGGCTGGGTATCTGGAGCCAAGTCAATACAGAAATCAATATCACGATCAGGTAGCATACCTGGAAGATCTGAAGGAAATACGTCGGAGAACTCCCGAACTACAAGCACTGAATCCCGAACATAGGCTAGATAAGCCAAACAACCCTTCTCAACAATGTGTTGAGCCTTTATAAAAGAAATAACTCGATTAAATAAACTAACAGACTAACCCTTCCACTCCAGCTTAGGCAGTGCTGGAATAGCCAAGGTAATAGTTTTGGCATGACAATCTAGAATAACATGATATGGACATAACCAGTCCATGCCCGGAATAATTTCAAAATCGGTTATCTCAAGCAATAAGAGATATACTGATGGAGAAACTGGTGCGGTAATCATAGGTTGCCGACCCTGCTGCACTGGTCTATCCCGCGGTCTAGGGCAGAATCTCCGCATGTGACTGAGGTCCCCGCACTCGTAACAACTTTTCGGTGCGATAAGATGTTGTCTAGAAGTCTGGCCCTGGTGACCTGAATAACCACTAGAAGAACCCTGAATAGATGGTGGGCGATAAGAACTCTCTGGTATAGCACTGAGATAAGGTCGCACTGGAGCACCCCGAGGAGGCGGTGGTGCTGGATATGGGGGACTACTGGACTGCCCTCTCACGAACTGACCTCTGCCTCCAGACGGAGCACCTCTGAACTCTCCAAAATACCTGAACGCTTATCTCTTGTAACCTGCTCTCGGCTCCACTGACGTACACCCTCAATCCTGCGGGCTATCTCTACGACTAGCTCATAAGAAGTACCCATCTCAACCTCTCGAGCCATAGTGGCATGAATGCCAGTATGTAAACCTGCAACAAACCTCTGTACGCTCTCCGCCTCAATAGGGAGCATCATAAGTGCATGGCAAGATAACTCAGAAAACCTCGCCTCATAATCGGTCACTGACATCTAACCCTGCTGGAGCTTCTCAAAATGAAACCTTAACTATTCCCTCTGGGAGGGTGGAATATACCTGTCTAGGAAGATACGGGTGAACCTGTCCCAAGTTATGGGAGGATAATCTGCTGGTCTGCTAAGAACATAAGACTACCACCATCTACGGGCTCTGCCCTCTAGCTGAAAAGTAGGAAAGTCTACCCCATGACACTCCAATATCCTTATGTTGTACAGTCTATCCTTGCACCGATCAATGAAATCCTGGGTATCTTCATGTCGCTCACCCCCAAAAATAGGAGGATGTAGTCTAGTCCATCTGTCCAATAGTTTCTGCGGATCAACGGCTACAGCTGGCTTGGGCTCAGGTGTAGCTTCTGCCACTGGCAGGGCTCCACCTACGGGTAGTGCACCCTAGGTCTGATATACAACAACTGCCTCATTATAACCAAATAATGGTATTTGCTCTTTATTACACTTCATATAATCTGATCGCACTAATCCTGAATCCAATAATCACAAGTATAAGCTGCTCGGGCAATATACTACCTCAGACATGATCAAAAAGCCTCATATGACTCCACAATGAGCTAATAAGCTACGGACTCGATTGCGATACATAAGAAACACGAACTCTGGAACGGGTTTCTCGACCTACGTGACTAATTAGATAACTGAAAAGGTGTCATGAACCTTCCTCAGAAAACGGGACACAAAACACACATAATAGGATATAGGGGACTGTACTCAACATCACACTATTGCGGCGTGCAACCCGATCCAAACAACATACCCGTGGCGGCATGCCACCCGATCCGCACATAAAGAATCTATAAGGAAATACTTACCGAGCTAGAATGCTCATTACTACAAAATATCCGAATATCGGACACAAGCACGCTAAGTGCATAATACCATCCCTGGAAGGAACGACATCGCCATACGCTACAAAACTCAAGCACAACAAAGGTGCGACATATAATCTGAATCCCGAGAGCTATCCTGCTCAGATAACACCATCGCTCTGCGGAACCTCAACACATAAGAAATTTATCAAGTTATTTCATAACTCACACGGAACAATATAGTATTACATGAAATAACCGACGATGAAACAACATCCAATGTCCGAATACTCCTCCATAGGGAGCTTTCATGCTGAAATGAACACATCTGGCCTGATATAGAGCTCGTATTCATATTTAAATCCATCCACAAACCTCAAGCTGATTCTGAGGTCTAGGCTAATAACCTTTCAAGGATCCATAATAACCCTTTTCCCATAACACACAAGAATAGTTGTCATAATCGGAACAAACTTTCACAGTCCACAACCAAATGAACCAAGCGCCCTCCAGGCATAAATTCTCGAATCAGCGATATTACCACAATCTTCATACTTGGTTTCAATATTCACTCAACCAAGTGACTACACGTCACTCTTACACAATATTTTCGTGAGACATGCTCCCACAACCTTCCACACCAGGTAACAAGTCTGCATATTCATGCTACCGGTTACACAAAATGCTATAAAGCTTATGAAGAATCCACAAATCAATACACAAGGTCCCTTACACCTGACATCGACCTTAGATGATACCAAAAATAATACCATCTTACTTTAAACATCTAAATCCCTTTACTCCTTATCCGAGCTCATAACATCCTTGTCCACACCGAAGCAAAATCTTAAATCCTCAACTTTCCAATCCCATGCTACTTAGTGCACTTTATCACGCCAATGCGCAGGAGTACAAGAATTGCATCATAACTCCCGGACCACTTAATAGTGTAAACACTTTATCATATATAAACCTTCTTCTTAACTCATTTCAAGAGAACCATTGCAACACGTGGCTGAATTCCCATATCCGTAGAAAATACCGGCCTTAGGTAGTGGTCTAAACCACCATAACTCTTCTGGGATCCCTCTACACATAACATATCATAATACTTGAATTTCTCCAAAATAAAATCAATTACGGCGGTCGTCAAGCCTCGCACGTACCGCCACAAATCACATGCATAATTTAATGCGATGAAGGAACTGATCATTGCCACCATCGTGCCGATTCAACCATTGTTAGCCGATCCATTTTTTTTTCTCGATTTACTCTCAACTTGCCTTAGAAATAATAATAGCTCCATTCA
>AWOL01S0002803.1:81708-95501 GCA_000715115.1 Nicotiana otophora
TTGTGATTTGCTTGTGTATACTTTTATACCTTGTGCAATTTGTCTTGTTGTTGGTAAATTGATAACAATCTAATTTATGTTGAAATTGAGAGACTGTGGCTATTGCTAGGCGGTTTATAAAATAAAATGTGGGCACGAGGTGCCGTGAGTAAATAATGAGAATATTTGGCACGTGAATTATCCGTGCAGTTGTGATATGAAATGTGGGCACGAGGTGCTGTGATGAAATAAAAATGATAATTGGCATGTGAATTGTCCGTTCAGTTGAGATATGAAATAAGGGCACAAGGTGCCGGTGAAATATGATGATTTAATTATGGGCACGAGGTGCCGTGAAAATATGAAAAAGGGGCGAGACCCATATTTTTATGATTATGAATTGAGGTGTCACATGGTGACATTTTAATTGAAAGAATTATATTCAAAATATTTATTTGGAAGGATTTTTACTTAGAAAGTATTATATGAAAGAATTTTATTTGAAAGATATTTATTTGAGGAAATTATATTTGAAAAGATTTATTGAAAGAATTATATTTGAAAAATAATTAGTTGAGAAAATTATATTTGAAAGAGAATTATCTGGAAGAATTATATGTGAAAGACATTTATTTGAAGGACTTGATTTAATTTGGTATAATTGTGTTTATTAATTGTTGAGTAATATTAATGGTATTCTTGTTGTGTGTTGTGCATATCACTGATTGTTTTATCCTGCCCTTATTATTATTATTATTATTATTATTTGTTTTCTATTATTTTGTATATTATATTGCACAGGTTATTAGATTAGTGAGTATCTTGATTGTACCTCGTCTCTACTCCATTGCGGTTAGTCTTGATACTTACTGGGTACCGACCGTGGTGTACTCATACTACACTTTTGCACAATTTTGTGCAGAGCTAGGTATTGGATATATTGGACTTGAGAAGAGTTAAAGCGGGATCGTAAGGATTCAAGGTAGAGCTGATTGGTCGTCGCAGTCCCTTGGAGTCTTTTCATTTCACTGTACTGTTAATTTTAATCAAACAATATTGTATATTCGGTCCTCGTGATCATTCCATGTATTCAGTTAGAGTTCGTGACACAGTACTACCAGTCTTGGGAGGTTGTACATTCATATTTGTTACGCTGTTAGTTTTGGTTACTGATTCAATTAAAAAACATGGCTACAAAAATGTAATTGAAATCGGCTTACCTAGTCTTAGAGACTAGGTGCCATCACGATACTTGTGGTGGGATTTTTGGGTCGGGACACACGCCTGGCAGTCCCACTTCGCAAATGCGAGATTTTTCTCGCAAATGCGTGACCGCATGTGCGAAAATATAGCCCGCAGATGCGCAAATGCTGGGCAGAATACATAAAATCGGGTTTTAGCCATCTTTACTCATTTTTGAGTTTTAAGTCTTGGATTTGGGCGATTTCAAGGGGGATTTTCATGAATTTGAATTGGATAAGTGTTCTTTAACCAAAACTTATTATATTTCACAAATCCATATCTATATTCATCATTTAATTCGGATTTAGATGGAAGAAATCTGATTTTTATAAAATCTTCCAAAAATGAAAATTTTAGATTGGAAGGTCCATTTGATATCGGAATTGGGCAATTTTTGTATGGTTGAACTCGTATCGGAACGGGTGTTCGGATTTCGTAAGTTTTTCCGGGATTTGAGATATGGGTCTCACTATCGAATATTTAAATGAATTTTAGATTTGTATCTGGAAAATTAGTAAATTCATATGGAATTAATTCCTATGATTAGTATCGAATTTATCGAATTGTTTGTGAATAGATTTGATGATTTCAGATATAAAGTTATAAGGAAAAGTTTTGGTTGAATAATTGATTGGAATTTGCAAAGCGAGGTAAGTGTCGTGGTTAACCTTGACTTGAGGGAATAGAACCCTTAAATTATTTATTATGTGATTTGCATGCGAACAACGTATAGGCGAGTTGACGAGTGTCTATACGTCGTCCAATTAATTATTTGTCTGCTTACTTGAAAAATCATCAATTGTTTTAAAGCATGAATTAATTGTTATAATAATTGTTTCTCTCATATTCTTTATCAAATATTAATTATTAATCTCCTGCATTAATTGTTACATGCTATTTGAATTATGTGCCTTAATTGTTATTTGACATTTAGCATATTAAATATTAAACTGTATATTTTCTCTCTAATTTCTATAATAATTTGCTATTTGCCTTTGTTTGTTTCATAATTAAATCATAATTATCGTATACTTGTTGTCTTATAATTTTATATTAATTGTTGCATTTATTGGGAAAATTTCTTCTATAAGGATTGGTATATAAATATGTAGGAGGAGCGGGTTGCACGTCGCAACAGAATTGGTCATAATGAATATATTGGAGGATCGGGTTGCATGACGCAACAGACTTATTAAAAGTCTATATTGGAGGATCGGGTTGAACGCCACAACAAACTTATTTAAAAGTTGACATACACATATATATTGGGTGATCGGGTTGCACGCCGCAACAAACATGATTAAAAATAAATATATTGGAGGAGTGGGTTGCATGCCGCAACAGAATTGAATGTAAATATATCGTGAGAGCGGGTTGCACGCTGCAACAGAATTGATGGAAATGACAATTGATTATGACTGCTGAGTTGACTTCAATTATTATAAATGAATTACCTGATTTGTTTCTATTATTGTTGTTGTTACTAATACTGCGTACAAGTAATGTAAGTGAACCACATTAGCCTCGTCACTACGTTGTCGAGGTTAGGTTCAACACTTACCAGTACATGGGGTCGGTTGTACTGATACTACACTCTGCACTTCTTGTGCAGATTTTTTAGTTGGTCCCAGCGGCGTACCATAGACTTGCTCGGATTTCAGCCACCAAAGGAGACTTGAGGTATAACTACATAGCGTCCACAGTTCTGAAGTCCCCGTCTATTTTACTTTAGTTGTGTGTTTATTTCCATACAACTTTATTTTATTTCAGACCTTTATTTGTAGTATTCTAGAAGCTCGTGTACTTGCGACACCAAATTCTGGGTTAGTATTTAGACACCGTTGTTTTTATGGATTATTCGCTATATTTAAAACTTTAGTTCCGCATTTGTTTATTTGATTATTAATAATTTAAAAATTGCTTAAAATTGGTTAATATTATTCTAACGTTGGCTTGCCTAGCAATGGAAATGTTAGGCCCAATCACGGTCCGAAGGTGGAAATTTTGGGTCGTGACAGTTGGTATCAGAGGACTAGGTTACATAGGTCTCAAGAGTGACAAGCAAGCTTAGTAGAGTCTGAAGGATCGGTACGGAGACGTTTGTACTTATCTCTCAGAGGCTATGATGTTTAGGAACAATATCACTTCTTTCTTATTCTGTCATGCAATTTTATTCTATCATCGATGATTGGATCATTCTACTCTTATTCTCTCGTATATGGTGAGAACACGTAATACCTCTACCGATGGACATGGACCAGAACCCCCGGTGGCAACTATGGCCAGGGATAGAGGTCGAGGCCGAGGTCGTGCTTGAGGCCGAGGTAGAGCTTAGTCCAGAGTTTGAGCAGCTGCACCTATTGTAGAACCTCAGGTAGACCTTCAGGAGGAGGTCCCAGTTCAGAATGTACCAGTTGGACCAGTTCAGGTCCCGGAAGGATTCATAGCCACTCCAGTGCTTCAGGACGCTCTAGTCCGATTGGTGAGTCTTATAGAGGGTGTAGCCCAGAATGGTACATTTTCAGTGGTACTAGTCATCTCACAGGCTGGGGGAGGAGCACAAACTCCTACTACTCCCGCTCCAGAGTAGATGGCTCCCTAGAATCAGGCTCCAGCAGCCCCGTAGTTGGGGTAGTTCAGCCAGTTATTGGGGCACAGACTGGTGATAGGCCCGCCATGTCTTTTTAGGCCATATTGAGACTGGATAAGTTCACTAAGCTCTTTCCAGTTTACTTCAGTGGTACACCTTCTGAGGACCCACAGGATTATCTTGAATGCTGCCATGAGGTGCTGCGGAACATGGGTATAGTTGAGACCAATGGGGTTGATTTTGCTGTATTTCAGATAACGGGTTCCGCCAAGAGGTGGTGGATTGATTATACATTGACCCAACCAATCGGATTGCCTGCACTTACATGGGAGCAGTTCTCTCAGCTATTTCTGTGAAGTTCCTTCCTATCACACTAAGAGAGGAATTCCGCAAGCAATTTGAGTGTCTACAGTAGAGCAGTATGACTATTACTCAATATGAGTCCCGTTTTGTGGATTTGGCCCATCATGCTCTCCTTTTACTACCTACGGAGGGAGAGAGAGTGAGAAGGTTTATTGAGGGATTCACTAACCCTATCAGACTTCAGATGGCCAAGAAAATCAGAAGTGAGATTTCTTTTCAAGCGGCTGCTAATGTCGCAAGGAGGATCGAGATGGTTCTTGCACAGGAGAGAGGGCAGAGGTCCGATAAGAGTTCTCGTTAGTTTGGTGGTTTCAGTGGTGCCCCGTATGGAGGAAGAGGTAATTTTGGTAGGGGTCATCCTCCCAGCCCATTTCATTCAACACTTCATGTATCTCCCGGTGCTTCAAGGAGTCAAGGTCCTAATAAGTCTGACTATGGACAACCAACATTTAGTGCACATTTATCTCCTATCAGTGCACCACCACTCCAGAGTTATTACAGCGGTTATCCGGCCAATCTAGGTCAGCTTCACTTTTAGTAGCCACGGCATAATGATGGGTGTTATAAGTATGGGAACATTGATCACATCAGGAGGTATTGCCCTAGATTGGCGAGTAACAGATCTCGGTAAGATTCTCGTGCCATCATACCGGCACCGGTTGATTCACCACCTGCTCAGCTAGCTAGAGGTAGGGGTCAGGCAGCTAGAGGTGGAGGTCAGGCCATTAGAGATGGAGGTCAGGCCGTTAGAGGTGGAGGCCAGCTAGTTAGAGGCCGTCCCAGGGACACAGTTCAGAGTGGTGGGGCCCAGCCCTGATTTTATGCTTTCTCAGCTAGGCCTGAGGCTGAGTCATCTGATGCTGTGATCACATGTATTATTCTAGTTTGCCATAGAGATGCTTCAGTTCTATTTTATACAAGATCTACATATTCCTATGTGCCCTCCTACTTTACTTCATATTTGGTTGTGCCTTGTGATTCTCTGAGTGCTTCTGTGTTATACCGGTGGGAGACTCTGTTGTAATAGTTCATGTCTATCATTCGTGTGTGGTTACTATTGGTAATCTTGAGACTAATGTGGATCTTCTACTTCTTGATATGGTAGATTTTCATGTTATCTTGGGTATGGATTGGCTGTCCCCTTATCATATTATATTGGATTGTCATGCCAAGACAGTGACCCTAGCTATGTCGGGGTTACATCGGTTAGAGTGGAAAGGGACTCCTAGTCATTCTGCCAGCAGGGTTATTTCTTATATGAAAGCTCAGCGTATGGTAGAGAAGGGTGTCTAGCCTATTTGGCTTATATTCGCGATCCCAGTGCGGATGTCCCTTCTATGGACTCAGTACTAGTTGTTCGTGAATTTCCAGAAGTATTTCCTGTAGATCTGCCGGGGATGCCGACAGAGATATTGATTTCTATATTGATTTGGCTCCTAGCACTCAGCCCATTTCTATTCCACCATACCGTATGGCCCCGCCAGAGTTGAAAGAACTGAAAGAGCAGTTACAAGACTTGCTTGACCATGG
This sequence comes from Nicotiana otophora, assembly GCA_000715115.1. NCBI lineage: Eukaryota > Viridiplantae > Streptophyta > Magnoliopsida > Solanales > Solanaceae > Nicotiana > Nicotiana otophora. Next base: position 87,413 of record AWOL01S0002803.1, read on the forward strand.
ATTCTTACTCCTAGTGTCTCGCCCTGGGATGCACCAGTACTATTTGTAAAGAAGAAAGGTAGATCTATGCGGATGTGTATAGAGTATCGGCAGTTGAACAAGGCCACTATCAAAAACAAATATCCGTTGCCAAGAGTTCATGACTTATTTGATCAACTTCATGGTGCCAATGTATTTTCGAAGATCGATTTGAGGTCTGGTTACCATCAGTTGAAGATTAGCGCCTTTGATGTCCCTAAAACAACTTTTCAAACTTAGTATGGGCATTATAAATTCATAGTGATGTCATTTGGGTTGACAAATGCCCCAACAACATTTATGGATTTGATGAATCGGGTGTTCAAGCCTTATTTGGACTCTTTTATGGTTGTATTCATTGATGATATCTTAATTTACTCCAGCAATCGAGAAGAGCATGAGCAACATCTTCGAAGTGTGCTTCATACTTTGAAGAATAATCAGCATTATGCCAAGTTTTCAAAATGTGAGTTTTGGTTAGACTCAGTTGCCTTTTTGGGGCATGTGGTATCGGCAGAAGGCATAAAGGTGGATCCTAAGAAGATTGAGGCTGTTCAAAATTGGGCTAGAGCTACTTCAGTTACAGAGATCCGGAGTTTCCTAGGTTTAGCAGGTTATTATCGTCGTTTCGTGGAAGGGTTTTCATCTATAGCAAGCCCATTGACCAGATTGACCCAGAAAGGTGTCCCATTCAGATGATCAGACGAGTGTGAGTTGAGCTTTCAGAAGCTCAAGACTGCTTTGACTATGGCACCAGTGTTGGTATTACCCACAGGTTCAGGATCGTATACCGTATATTGTGACGCATCTCATATTGGGCTTGGTGTAGTATTAATGCAAGATGGAAAGATAATTGCATATACGTCGCGTCGGTTGAAAGTTCAAGAGAAGAATTTCATGACTTAGAATTGGTAGCCATTGTTTATGCACTGAAGATTTGGAGGAATTACATCTACGGTGTCTTGTGTGAGATATTTACTGATCAACGTAGCCTTCAGTATCTGTTCAAACAAAAAATCATAATTTGAGGCAAAAATGATGGTTGGTGTTGTTGAAAGACTATGATATCACCATTTTGTATCATCCCCGAAAGGCCAATGTGGTGGCCGATGCTTTGAGTAGAAAGGCTGTGAGTATGGGCAGTCTTGTGTATATTCCGGTTGGTGAGAGGCCATTAGCTACAGATGTTCAGACTTTGGCTAATCAGTTCGTGAGGTTAGATGTTTTAGAACCCAATCGGGTTCTAGCTTGCACAGTCGCTCGGTCTTCTTTATTTGAGCGTATCAGAGAGAGGCAGTATGATGATACTCATTTACTTGTCCTTAAGGACACGATGCGGCACAGTGATGCCAGACAGGTTTCTATAGGGGAAGATGGAGTTCTGCGAATGCAGGGCCGTATTTGTGTGCCTAATATGGATGGGCTTCGTGAATTAATTCTTGAAGAGGCACACAGTTCCAGGTATTCTATTCATCTAGGTACCGCTAAAATGTATCAAAATTTGCGGCAACATTATTGGTGGAGGAGAATGAAAAAGGATATAGTTGCATATGTAGTTCGGTGTCTGAATTGTCAGCACGTTATGTAAGAGCATCAGAGACCTGGTAGTTTGCTTCGGAAGTTAGAAATTCCTGAGTGGAAGTGGGAGTGTATAACTATGGATTTTTTTGTTGGGCTCCCATAGACTCAGAGAAATATGGACGCAGTTTGGGTCATTGTGGACAGGTTGACCAAGTCAGCATATTTCATTTCAGTGGCAGTTACCTATCACTCGGCACTCGCACTCAGTAGGTACCTGCGCTCACTAGGGGTGTGTACAGTCTCCGGCAGAGCTCCTTCAGCCTAAGCGCTATAATCTGCACGGACAACTCACGTGCTGCACGGACAATTCACGTACTATAATAATAATGTATGTTGCAGGCAGGAAACTCCGATCCACACTCATCCTCACAAATCAGGCCCTCAGCCTCACTCAGTCATAAACCTCTCAAGCCACTCAGGCATTTCAGTAGAATAGGGCATTGGGCCCAAGACATTTATATGCATCAAAATAGAGTCATAAAACTGAGTTATGCGGTCAATAAGTATAAACATAACTGAGTATAGATCTTCAATTGAGAACAATGAGAGGATGGTAAGAAAAAGCCCCTAAGGGTCCAAACAACATTGGCGCAAGGCCCAAACATGGCATTCAACCCAATTTACAGAAAATCTTTCTAAAACATATAAGTATCATATAGTTTTAACAAAGTATGCAACTTTATAGTCGCTACGGGACGGACCAAGTCACAATCCCCAACAGTGCACGCCCACACGCCCCTCACCTAGCATGTGCGTCACAAAGAATAGTCGAATGATACAGAATTCGGGGTTTCATACCCTCAGGACTAGATTTACAATCGTTACATACCTCAAACCGGTCAAATCTCTACCCGCAATGCTCTTGCCTCTGGACTCGGCCTCCAAATGCTCCAAATATATTCACAATCAATACAATACCATCAATACGCTCTAATGGAATGAATTCCACAAGAAAAGCTACAAAATTAGACCAAAACCCGAAATTGGCTCAAACCCTGCCCCAGCGCCCATGTCTCGAAATGTGACAAAATTCACAAAACTAGAATGCTCATTTACTCACAAGTCTAACCATACCAAATTCATCAAAATCCGAGATCATTTGGTTCTTCAAATCCTTAAATTACTCTCCAACAATTCCAAGCCCTAACCCCTCATATTGATTATTTAAAATGAGTAAACAACGGAAAAGCACAATATATACAAGCATTAGGGCTCAAGCAACTTACCTCACTGATAGACCTTGAATCACCTATCAAAAAATCCCTCCAAAAGCTCCAAAAAACTGACTTAAAAATGGTGGAAATGAATCAAATTCGCGAAGGGTTATATTTATCGTTTCTGCCCAGGTTTTTCGCATCTGCGGAAACTTTCACGCTTCTACGCCACCGCACTTGCGGAGAAATCCATCGCAGGTGAGGAACTCACTTAGGATACCAGCTTCCACATCTGTGGCCCAAAACCCCGTGCCTGCGAAGGCGCACCTGCGCATTTCCTCCGCTTCTGCGAAGCCTGCCCAGCATCCCCCTTTCCGCATCTGCGCCCCAGGTTTCGCACCTGCAGGCTCGCATATGAGACCTCCAACTCGCACCTGTGCAATCTACCTAGCCCAGCATTGCTCGCACCTGCGCACTCCCCACGCGCACCAGCGGCCTCGCACCTGCGACTCTTCCTTCCGCTGGTGCGGAAATAGTAGAAGCAACAGCTCCAGCTGCAAATTCCAACTTCGACAAATCCGTTAACCACCCGGAATCACCCCGAGGCCCTCGGGACCTCAACCAAAAATACCAACAAGTCATACAGCAACATACAAACTTAGTCAAACCTTCGAATCACTCAAAACAATGTCCAAACACCAAATTACCCTCGGATTCAAGCCTAAGAACTTCTAAATTTCCAAATTCGGCAACCGATGCCGAAACCAATCAAACCACGTCCGAATGACCTCAAATGTTGCACACATATCACAAATAACCCTACGCACCTACTCCAACTTCCAGAATTCCATTCCAACCCCGATATCAAATGTTTCACTGCCGACCGAAATCGCCAAATTTCCAATTTCGCCAATTCAAGCATAATTCTACCACAGACCTCCAAATCACATTACGGACGCACTCCTAAGTCCAGAATCACCTAACAGAGCTAACAGAACCATCAGAATTCCAATCCGAGGTTAAATGCTAAGGAGTCAAATTTTGGTCAACTCTCCCAATTTAAAGCTTCAACAATGAAATTGTTTCTTCCAATTCGATTCTGAAATACCTGCGACCCAAAACCGACGATTTACACAAGTCAAAGTACATCATACAGAGCTACTAATGCCCTCAAACAACCGAGCGAAGTGCAAATGTTCAAAACGACCGGTCGGGTCCTTACATCCTCCCCCACTTAAACATACGTTCGTCCTCAAATGTGCCCAGAGTTGTTCCAAAAGCCATCAAATCGCTGTGTATATTTCACATGCACATACCCGGGGGTGATACCACGTCACTATATCCCATACAGGTCCGATAGCACAACATAACTAAAATTTCTTAATTCAACCTAGCACACAAGCCTTCGAATCAAATTTCCAACATCCTAAATTTCCTATAAGATGAGAAGTTTGCATCTACATACCGTATAAGTCTGAAAATCTGTACCAAAACCCGTAACCATAACTCAAATACTCAAATTCAAATACCGCATAGCTCGAATGCTCAAAGCAATAATTTCTAATCACATTATCGACTCAAATCAACCGAGTGCCGGTAATAACCTCATATCAGACAAAACATCGTTTCAAAATCTTCGTACACTGCCAATGATGAAAGAAATGTACCAAATTCATAACCATTCATTAGACCAACAGGTCATGGAGGTCTCGTTCCTTCTACAAGAACTTTATCCAATTTCGAAACTGACTTCCGATATTATCCTCCCAATTATACCACAATCAAATCTGATAGCATCCATTCTAGGCCCAATGACCTTGTCTCATCCAACATGACCACTCTAGTTACGTGACACAACAATACAATCTAAAGCCACAACTCCGTGCACCAGATAGCAACATTCCAAATGTACCCAATCGTAATAATGACCCAAACAGGAGAGCCATTCTGCAAGCTCGACGAGTACCACCCCGACACAATGCTAAGAACCCATCACACACTGCAGAACCATAACACACGAATCTTACACAAAGGATCATATTTCCACATAACTCTGCTACAATACGTGACCCTATCCAAATACTAGTTCATATGAAACACCTCAAGCCACCCTGCTAAACTCAATAACCCTGCGCAATTCGACATCAAGTACCCAAAGTGCATTACCATAACCACGGAGAAGCAAACGACACCATGCCATATAAAACCCGAAATAACATAACCAATACGTCATCAGCCATGCAATATCCAATAATATTCTCGCTCAAATTCCGCTATAAGGCCACAATAGAACCGCACCATATGTGCATATAACCAACGAATCACAACTCCTCGTAGCATAGAAGAGTAACTCACATATCATTCCAGAACATGAATAAGCTTCACATTAACCGAAAGGCACATCCTTTAACAATAGCAGTATGGAGCCCATCAATCCGGCTCGGTGTAGAATACACATCCTAATTAGGCCTACCACTGGGCCCCAAATAAATTATGGTCAGCCACAAATAGATAAATAACCTCCGAAAGTCCACAATGACTAAATCATAACACATTATATCATCTGGCTAGCTCCGGTCACAGCTTTACAGTCCACACCCATGAAACAATCTGCTTCTGAGAACTTCCAATCTCTAATTCCATAGGACACACGAATCACGATATTTGATTCCACCTTCACCGTCCGAATGTCTAACACCTCTCTCATACACAATCATCCCACGAGAAATACTTCGTGCCAACTGGCAAAAATTTGAATATCAACAGTCGATCGACCAGGAGAGTGTCGCAATACCAGCGAAGTACCCATAAATCAAAACACACTATCCCTTTTGAAATGTACACTCTCATCAAGCTATACCAGATAGTAATATCATTTACCTAGTTATCGAAAATCGTTCATGCTGCCTAAGAATTTATGTCCTTCCCTTCAAAACTGAAATGTGACCTTGTATATGTAAATCTTATTCCCGCATAACACGCCACATCTATTATGCCATCATTGACAAGCATATGAATTCCATTATCAACTCTCAGTCACTAGAAAAGTACATACCTTATTAGTCAGAAACCTCTTTCTTGCTTCTTTCTAGGAGGAAATCATAACACACAACACGCTCCGTATATCGGTAAAAATATTCGGTTCAAACCATGGTAGAACCCATCATGAACACTTTGAAGTCTATTTGCACATAACCAAGCTATCTGAACTGAATTTCTCTAACTCCACCAAGACACACCGGTTGCCAAATTCAAGAGCATTGCCACGAAACACCTATAGATACTAGCCACATCATAAGTACCCAAAGAACCGATCATGCCCATTACTGTGCTAACCCAACGTACTACCAAGCCGTCTTATTTCTCAAGTTATTTCTAAATTGCCTTCAAATTGCTACTTTTTCCTTGTTAGAACACTATTATCCTTAACTAAAACTTACCCCACGAACTCTACCATAGAATCACGCCGCCTTAAGGCTTATAAGCCGCTGAATTCCCTTTTTATGTATCCCAAAGGTTCCACAACTAAAAATGCTTACTCCGAAGAGACTTTATGTGAACCTAAAACTGTTTCCTTTACCTTCTTGATACTGAAATGCATAATTCACAATGATATAAAATGCCACGAGTCTCGACACCATTCAATGCAACTCCCAGTTTGCTAGCCATATTTATAAATCTTGAATCCATTGGAACCATTCTCGAGATTCATCCACTCTACTCAATTCTCGAATTAACCGACCAAACGGAGGAAAACAACATGTGCCCCATTAGCACACCAACACCCAAGGGAATAAAGAGTAACCCACACTCCTACGCAAACCGAGCAAAATCCCGCTCCATGTACACTACATTCTCTGTGAATAACCATTCAATTATGTTATGGTCCTCCTATAACCATAGAGTGTAATACAACTTGTGCCTAGAAATTCTGTTACCCGAGTCATCTGCGATCTCGACCTCTGCAAGTCATAATTGATTCACCAGTATACCCCGAACCGAAACTAATACGACACATAACTGTGCAATTAACTCGTCAATAGCAGACTCCCCCACTTAGCCCTTATGCTGCAATTATATAAAATTAGAACCCGCAAGGATTTCTCCTTCTCAATTGCCAAGGTCTCGCACCATTAACCCACCATACTTCTTGAAGTCCTCATAAACATTCTGAATCGCCAGCCACCATCACACACGCCGGAATCCGTAAATTTTCCTCAGTTCATGCTCCCCACCTTTTGTATAAGTCTGCACTTTCCCTATTGACATCAACTGCACATTCAACAATACCTTCCGAACTCGAGTCATATTGCACCTGACACAATAATTAGACCTTCACGCCTCTCTTCATTTCAAACACACTCCTTTTTGCCATATTCAATTTTCTGTTGTACACTAACCATCACTCCGAATAGAGTCTGTAGGCTGATTCACATACTAACACGATTCCAAACCATTCTACACTTTCTTAAGGCGCACGACTACCCTACTAGTGAATTCATATGCTAATCTACCACTCTTACTTTGGTTAAATCATCTCTTTTAAGAAACTTCTCGACCTCTACTTCTCCTACTTGACATGATAGTACTTCAACCACCGCGAAACACTTCCCGTCATGTCTTCCCTCTTACTTTGCTACCCAAATGCTGCATCAAATCGAAATGTATCTCTGCCGCACCTGAACCAATAAAATGTTACCGACTCTAAGTCTCTTCGAAAATCATCTTTCTCGAGGCATCAACATCAAAAATACCCATTCGCAACCACAATTACTACACAATCACTTAATCTTCTTAAGTCCAAACTCATTGACAAGGTATGTGAATTTAATTTTCCCTAAAAGTTTAACAACGTGAAAGAACCTTCAAAACATTCACGCTCGAGACGGTACGTCGCATCAAAACGAAAATCAAGCACCCAATGGCCTTCCTTTACATTTCAAGAAAACACTTCTCATGACATTCACATAGTCTTAACACTTCCAACAATTACGTAATACTCACCACAAAGCCATTCCACTGCTCATCGAGCCACAATTCCACTCGTACGGGCATTACCGGACATATGAGTTCAAATGTACAGGTTACAACTGAAGCTACCGAGCCAAAACTACGGTTTAAACCTGGCCTCAAGTCCTCCAGACTAGCCCATCACCAAAACACATAATACACATCTCGTACCTCGTTCATAGAATCACAAGCCGGCGATGGACAACTGATACCGAGCACTCATATGCGCATACGAGATGTGCGGAAGGAATTTAAAGAGTTATGTCTCAAGCTGAATCAATTTCGCACGATAGAATACAAGAAAGTGAAATTTTCCTAAGGGTTCT
>AWOL01S0002803.1:130314-141535 GCA_000715115.1 Nicotiana otophora
GCTCTTATCCCTCTTATCTTCCTCTAGTTGTATTTAGCTATTTTCCGGGCTGAGTTAGCCTTGATATTGTTAGACAGATTGTAGTATATGCTCATGATTAGTGACACCCCGATGTCAGGCTTTTCTTTTCCGCACTTCTGTGTTTCTTTGATTTGAACTTTTTTAATGAATGTTTATGTTAAATAACCTTGAAAATTTCTTTAAAATGAAAATATCGGTTTGTTTTGGAAATGAGTCGACTTGCCTAGTTCCACGATAGGCTCCATCACGACAGGGGTTAGTTTTGGATCGTGACAGATTGGTATCAGAGCCTAGGTTACATAGGTCTGACGAATCATGAGCGGGTTTAGTAGAGTCTTGCAGATCGGTACAGAGACGTTTGTACTTATCTTCGATAGGCTGCAGAACCTTTAGGAAACTTCACATTCTTGTATTCTATCGTGCGAAAATGATTCAGCTTGAGACAAAACTTTTTGAATTCCTTCCACGCATCTCGTATGCGCACATGAGCGCTCGGCATCAGTTGTGCATCGCCGGCTTATGATTCTATGAACAAGGTTGAGATGTGTATTCCGTGTTATGGTGGTGGGCCAGTCTGGAGGACTTGAGGCCATGGTTAGGCCACATCTTAGGCTCGGTAACTTCAGTTGTAACCTATACAATTAGACTCATATGTCCGATAATGTCCCTACGAGTTGAATTGTGGCTCGATGAGCAGTGGAATGACTTTGTGGTGAGTATGACTTAACTGTTGGAAGTGTTAAGACTATGTGAATGTGACGAGAAGTGTTTTCTTTGAATGTAACGGAACGCCATTGGGTGCTTGGATTTTCATTTTGATACGACGTACCGTCTCGAGTGTGAATGTTTTGAAGGATCTTTCAAGTTGTTAAATTTTGGGGCACATTAAATTCGCATGTCTGTCATTGAGTTTGAACTCAAGAAGAGTAAGTGGTTGTGTACTAATGGTGGTTGCGAATGGGTATTTTGATGTTGATCGCTCGGGAAAGGTAATCTTTGAAGAGACTTAGAGTCGGTAACATTTTATTGGTTCAGGTGCGACAGAAATACATTTCGACTTGCTGCAGCAGTTGGGTAGCAAAGTATGAGGGAAGACATGACCTGAAGTGTTTTGCGGTGGTTGAAGTACTAGCAGGTCAAGTATAAGAAGTAGAGGTTGAGAAGTTTCTTAAAGGAGATGATTTAAATGAAGTAAGAGTGGCAGCTTAGCATATGAATTCACTAGTAAGGTAGTCATGCGCCTTGAGGAAGTGTAGAATGGTTTGGAATCATGTTAATATGTGAATCAGCCTGCATAATCTATTTGGAGCGATGGTTAGTGTACAACAAAAAAAGGGCAGAAAGGAGTGTGTTTGAAATGAATAGAGGCGTGAAGATCTGATTATTGTGTCATGTGCAATATGACTTGAGTTCGGAAGGTATTGTTGACGTACAATTGATGTCAATAGGGAAAGTGCAGACTTATATAAATGGTGGGTGAGCATGAACTCAGGAGAATTTACGAATTTCGTGGTCGTTGCACTCAGTGCAGTGTTATTGGGAGATGTCGGTAAGGAATTCCACATGTGGGTTATCTCCTGTGTGCAACTAGTGGTGGCGTGATGTTGATGAAGCTTTTGTGAGGAATATTACTAGCTACCCGGTAGGAGGTCGCGTGTGTAATTTTGGCTGGAGATTCAGAATGTTCATGAAAGGCTTAATAAAAGACTTCGACAAGTTTGGAAGGTTAACGGTGCGAGACCTTGGTAATTGAGTAGGAGAAATCCTTACGGGTTCTAATTTTATATAATTGCAGCCTATGGCTAAGTGGGGGAGTCTGCTATCGACGAGTTGATTGCACAGTTATGGGTCGTATTAGTTTCGGTTCGGGGTATACGTTGAATCAGTTATGACTTGTAGAGGTCGAGATCAAGGATGACTCGGGTAAAGGAATTTCTGGACACAAGTTGTATTACACCCTATGGTTATGGGAGGACCATAAAAATAATTGAGTGTTTATTCACAGAGAATGTAGTGTACATGGAGCGGGAATTTGCTCGGTTGCGTAGGAGTGAGGGTTACTCTTTAATCCCTTGGGTGTTGATGTGCTAATGGGGCACATGTCGTTTCGGTCCGTTTGGTCGGTTAATTCAAGAATGGTTGCAATGGATTCAAGATTTATCAATATGGCTAGAAAACTGGGAGTTGCATTGAACGGTGTTGAGACTCGTTGCATCTCATATCATTGTGAAGTATGCATTTCCGTATCAAGAAGGTGAAGGAAACGGTTTTAGGTTCCTATAAAGTCTCTTCGGAGTAAGCATGTTTGGTTGTGGAACCTTTGGAATATATAAAAAGGGTATTCGACGGCTTATAAGCCTTAGGGAGGTGTGATTCTATGATAGAGTTAGTGGGTCCAGTTATAGTTAAGGATATAAGTGTTCTAATAAGGAAATAAAATAGCAATTTGAAGGCAATTTGGAAAGGACTTGGGGAAATAGAACAGTTTGGAAGTAGGTTGGGGTAGAACAGTAATGGGTATGATCGGTTATTTGTGTACTTATGACGTGGCTAGTATCTACAAGTGCTTCGTGGAATTGATCCCGGATTTGTCAACATGTGTGGCTTGGTGAAGTTAGAAGAATTCGGTTTAAATAACTTGATTATGTGCAAATGGATTTCAAAGTGTTCATGATGGGTTCTACCACGGTTTAAACCGGATAATTTCTACCGATGTACGGAGCGTGTTGTGTGTTATGCTTTTCTCCTATAAAGAAGCAAGAAAGAGGTTTCTGACTAATAAGGTATGTTATTGTCTAGTGACTCAGAGTTGATAATGGAATTGTTCTGCTTGTCACATGATGGCATAACAGATGTGGTGTGTTGTGCGGTAATAGGATTTACATGTACCAGGTCACAGTTCAGTTTTGAAGGGAAAGACATAAATTCTTTGGCAGCATAAACGATTTTCGATGACTAGGTAAATGATATTACTATCTGGTATATCTTGATGAGAGTGTACATTTCAGAAGGGGCAGTGTGTTTTGATTTATGGGTACTTCGCTGGTATTGCGACACTCTCCTGGTTGATCGACTGTTGATATTCTAATTTTTGCCATATGGCACGGAAGAAGTTTCAAAGTATTTCTCGTGGGAGGATTGAGTATGAGAGAGGTGTTAGGCATTCGGGCGGTGGAGGTGGAATCAAATAGGGTGATTCATGTGTTCTATGGAATTGAAGATTTAGAGTTTTCATGAGCAGATTGTTTCATGGTGGTGGACGGTGAAGTTCTGGACGGAGCTAGCCAGATGATAGAAGGTGTTATGATTCTGTCATTGTGGACTTTTGGAGGTTGTTTATCTATTGGTGACTGATCATAGTTGATTCGGGGATTCAGGGCCCATTGGTAGGCCCAATTAGGATGTGTATTCTACACTGAGCCGGATTGATTGGCTCCACACTACTATTGTTGAAGGATGTGCCATTCGGTTGATGTGAAGCTTATTCGTGCTCTGAAATGATCGGTGAGTTACTCTTCTATGCTACGAGGAGTTGTGATTCGTGGTTATATGCACATATGGTGCGGTTCTATTGTGGCCTTATAGCGGAATATGAGCGAGAATAGTATGGGATATTGCTTAGTTGATGACGTATTGGTCGTGTTCTTTTGGGATTTATGTGGCATGGTGTCGTTTGCTTCTTTGTGGTTATGGTAATGCACTTTGGGTAATTAATGTCGAATTGCGCATGGTTATTGATTTTTAGCAGGGTGACTTGAGGTGTTTTCATATGGACCAGTATTTGGATAGGGTCGCGTATTGCAACAGAGTTATGTGGAAATATGATCCCTTGTGTAAGGTTCGTATGTTATGGTTCTGCGGTGTGTGATGGGTTCTTAACATTGCGTCGGGGTAGCACTCCTTGAGCTTGCGGAACGGTTCTCCTGTTTGGGTCATTATTACGATCAGGTACATTTGGAATGTTGCTATCTGGTGCACGGATTGCACGGGTTGTGGCTTTAAATTGTTTTGATGTGTCATGTCACTAGAGTGGTCGTGTTGGAGAAGACGAGGTCATTGGGCATAGAATGGATGCTATCAGATTTGATTGTGGTATAATTAAGAGGATAATATTGGAAGTCGGCTGTGAAATTGGCTATAGTTCTTGTAGAAGGAACGAGAGCTCCATTACTTGTTGGTCTAATGAATGGCTATGAATTTGGTATGTTTCTTTCATCATCGGCAGTGTACGAAGGTTTTGAAAATGAGGTTTTGTCTGATATGAGTTTATTACTAGCACTGGATTGATTTGAGTCCATACTGTGATTTGAAATCATTTCTTCGATCATTCGAGCTATGCGGTATTTGAATTTGAGTATTTGAGTAATGGTTATAGCTTTTGGTACAGATTGTTCAGACATATACGGCATGTAGATGCAAACTTCTCATCTTATAGGAAATTTCAAATGTTGGAAATTTGATTCGAAGGCTTGTGGACTAGGTTGAATTGAGAAATTCCAGTTATGATGTGCTAGTGGACCTGTATGGGATAGGGTGACGTGGGATCACCCACGGGTATGTGCATGCGAAAGCTATACAGCGATTAGATGGCTTTTGGAACAACTCTGGGCACGTTCGAGGACGAACGTATGTTTAAGCAGGGGAGGATGTAACGACCCCACCGGTCGTTACATGAATTATAACTCCATTTTCCCCATTCCTACTTCTTTTTGTGTTATTCAGCTATATTATTTATATCGGGTTAGTGGGTTCGAGTCCGGAAAGAACTCGGAGTGAAATGACACACTTAGTCTCATAATTGAAAATTTGAGTTATAAAAGTGGATCGGATATAGACCTATGTGTAAACGGCCTCGGATTTGAGTTTTGATGATTCCAATAGCTCGGTATGGTGATTTTGGGCTTAGGAGCGTGTCCAGAATATTTACTGGAAGTCCGTAAAGGAATTAGGCTTGAAATGCCGAAAGTTTTATTTTTGAGAAGTTTGACCGGGGGGTTGACTTTTTGGTATTGGGATCTGAATCTGATTCTGAAAATGGGAATACCTCTGTTTTGTCATTTAGGACTTGTGTGCAAAATTGGAGGTCAATCGGACGTGATTTGATAGGTTCCGGAGTTGTTTGTAGAAATTAGAAATTTCAAAGTTCATTAGGCTTGAATTGGGGTGTAATTCATGGTTTTAGCGTTGTTTGAGGCGATTTGATGATTCGTCTAAATTCATATGATGCTTTAGGACTTGTTGGTATATTTGGTTGAGGTCCCGAGGGCCTCGGGTGAGTTTCGGATGGTTAACGGATAAAAATATTGAACTAGAACAACTGCTGCAATTTTCTTCTGTTGGAAATTGCTTCTGCCGAGAAATCGCGCCCAGAGTCGAGGTCCACGATCGAAGTCATGATCGAGCCCAGAGTCGAGGGCCACGATCGAAGTCATGATCGAGCCTAGAGTCGAGGGCCACGGTCGAAGGCATGATCGAGCCCAGGATCGAGGACCTCGATTGAAGGCCAAGATCGAGGCAGAATCGAGGTTGTTTGGGCAGAATTATAAAAACAGGGACATCGTCCCATTTGCCATTTTTGACAAATTGGAGCTTGATGAGAGGCGATTTTTGATATATTTTTAAGGAAAACTTGAGGTAAGTCCTTTGTGATCATTTCTACTCCATAATATTGAATTATTGTCGAATAATCCGACTAGATTACATGATTTTAAGGTGTAAATCGGAGATTGGAACTTAGAAATTTAAAAATAGGATTTGTAGATTTATGGGTCGAGTTGAGGTCGGAGTTTGCTAAAATTGGAATGGGTAGACTCGTGGTTGAATGGGCTTTTGGATTTTGTAACTTTTGTCGAGTTCCGAGATGTGGTCCCCACGGGCAATTTTTGAGCTAATTTTCGGATATTTATGGAAAAATCATTATTATCTTGTGGAATTAATTCCAATGAATTGTATTGGCTAAAATAAATTATTTGTGACTAGATCTGAGGCATTCAGAGGCCAATTTGCGAGGCAAAGGCATAGCAGAGTAAAAAGTTTCATGTTTTGCGGTAAGTAACGATTGTAAATCTAGTCCTGAGGGTATGAAACACCGGATTTCGTATCATTCTATTATTTTGAAGTGACGCACAGCTAGGTGACAGGCGTGTGGGCATGCACTGTTGGGGATTGGTGACTTGGTTCATCCCGTAGAAACTGTAAAGTTGCATACTTTGTTGAAACAATTGATACTTATATGTTTTAGAAAGATTTTCTGTAAATTGGGTTGAATGCCATGTTTGGGCCTTGCGCCAATGCTGTTTGGACCCTTAGGGGTTGTTTCTTACCATTGTCTCATTGTTTTCGATTGCAAATATATATTCCGTCATGTTTATACTTGTTTACCACATAACTCACTTTTATGACTCTATTTTGATGCATATAACTGTTTTGGGCCGAATGCCCTATTTTACTGAAATGCCCGAGTGGCCTGATTTGTGAGGATGAGTGAGGATCGGGGCTACCTTCCTGCAACATACTTTATGACTGAGTGAGGCCGAGTGCCTTATTTGTGAGGATGAGTGTGGATCGGGGCTTCCCGCCTACACCATACTTTATTATTATCGCGCGTGAGTTGTCTGTGCAGATTATAGCGCTTGGGCTGAAGGAGCCCCTCCGGAGTCTGTACACACCCCCAGTGAGCGCAGGTACCTACTGAGTGCGAGTGCCGAGTGCTGAGTGACTGAGAGGCAAGAGTGATTGTGAGGTATGCCCGAGTGGCAAGAGTGATTGTGAGGTATGCCCGAGTGGCAATAGTGATTATGAGGTTTGCCCGAGTGGCACGATTGACTGTTAGGTCTGTCTGAGGGGTTGTATATGAGTGATGTTTTGCCCAAGGGGCTATTTATGATTTCATCATTTTTTTTCACCTTTGCATTGAGCCTTTGTTTGAAAAAACAAATTGTTGGAAAAATGTCTTTAAATGACTTTTAATGGAACTGGGTTTAAACGAGATGTTTGATTCAAATCCTGATTGTTTAAGAGCATGTGGTATTTTACTGCGATTTTCTGATATGAACGTTATATGCTTTATTTATCGTCACTACTGCTTAGTCTTTAATTATTATTGTTACTTACTGAGTTGGCGTACTCACGTTACTCCCTGCACCTTGTGTGCAGATCCAGATGTAGCTGGACACGGTAGCGGTTATTGAGTGTTCTGGCTGCAGATTTTCTTGGAGATATCAAGGTAGTTGTTTGGCGATCGCAGCCCCTGAGCTCCTCCCTCTTATCTACCTCTAGTTGTATTTAGCTATTTTCTAGGCTGAGTTAGCCTTGATATTGTTAGACAGATTATAGTATATGCTCATGACTAGTGACACCCCGATGTCGGGCTTTTCTTTTCCGCACTTCTGTTTTTCTTTGATTTAAACTCTTTAAATGAAGGTTTATGTTAAATAACCTTGAAATTTTCTTTAAAATGAAAATATCGGTCTGTTTTGGAAATGAGTCGGCTTGCCCAGTTCCACGATAGGCTCCATCACGACAGGGGTTACTTTTGGGTCGTGACAGACATATCTCACAATCACTCATGCCTCCCAGTCACTCGGCACTCGCACTCAGTAGGTACCTGTGCTCACTGGGGTGTGTACAGACTACGGAGGGGCTCCTACAGCCCAAGCGCTATAATATGCACGGACAACTCACGTGCTATAATATCATATCAGAATCTGCACGGACAACTCACGTGCCATAATAAGCCAATAAGGCCTGCTGCAGGCGGGCAGCCCCGATCCATATAATAGTAAGAATATATATAAAGCCAACATGGCTTGTTTCGGCGCGCAACCCGATACCAAATTATCCTCATAATCAGGCCCTCGGCCTCCCTCAGTCATCAATCTCTCCAGTCTCTCTCTCATGGGCTCACAATGTCATGAGAATTGCGCAAAAATGATGATATGATGCATCAATAACTAACAACAGAGACTGAGACATGATATGCAATGAAATAAATATGACCGAGTATGAATTTTCAATTTAAACAAATAATTCATGGCAATATGACCTCTGTGGGTCCCAATAATACTGGCACATAGCCGCAACATGATTTTTAATATGCCTTTCAGCTTAATTTCTTTAACTCATAGACGCATGGAAAATGCCAAGATCATTTAACTATAAAATTTCACAGAAACAATTATGTCACAATTTCTATAGTGCACGCCCACACGCCCGTCACCTAGCATGTGTGTCACCTTCCAACAATTCACGAAATACATATATTCAGTGTTCATACCCTCAACTCCAAGATTAGAAGAGTCATTTACCTCGAACAAGACAAATCCAATGCCGAGCAAGATAAACAATGCTCCAGAAATCCCATTATGCGCGTATCAACTCCCGAATGGCTCGAATCTACCACAATTAATTTGATTCAGTCCACACAATTTATAGGAATTAATTACATATCCAATTACTAATATTTTCCAAAAATTCGAAATTATGCCCCCAAAATTACCCGTGGGGCCCACATCTCAAAATCCGACGAAACTCACAAAATACGACAACCCAATCCATTACAAGTTCAACCATACTAGTTTCACTCAAATCCGACTCCAAATCAGTATTCAAATTTGAAACATTCGTTTTGTGACATTATAGATATTTTCTTCTATTTCTCTTGAAGATTCAATAATCTTACACCAAAAATGAATATTAATTCATGGAATATAATCACAAGGGAGTTAAGAACACTTACCCCAAGTTGTGTGGAAAATGTCCTCTTCCAAAATTGCCCAAACCGAGCTCTAAAATATCTAAAATGAGAAAAATCTCAGAACCCTCGTTTTTAAACACTGCCCAAACATTTCCGCACCTGCGGTGCCTGGGCTCGCACCTGTGCATCCGCTTTTGCGGATGAAAATGCGCTCTTGTAGAAACAGCCAGCCTTCTAAAACCTTTCATCTGCGGCCCTTTCTCGCATCTATGGTCTCGCAGATGCGCATTCCCTTTCGCACCTACAGTCGCCTCACGCCAGCCCCAGTCCGCATCTGCGCCAACATCATCGCACCTACGGCCTCGTAGATGCGGCAAATTCCTCGCACCTGCGACCACTGCCCAGTTCCACACTTGGTCACTTCTGTGATAGATTTCATGCACATGCGGCTTCGCAGGTGCGATCACACCGGTAGGCAACAGTTCCAGAAATGTTTCAAGTTGAATTTGGTCCGTTAACTGTCCGAAACTCACCCGAGCAACTTGAGACCCCGTACGAACATTCCAACAAGTTTCATAACATAACACTGACCTACTCGAGGCCTCAAATCATATCAAACAACATCAAAACGATGAATCGCACCTCAAATCAAAATCTAGGCACTTTAAACTTTCAAATTCTATATCTTGTGCCGAAACATATCAAATCAATCCGGAATGACTTCAAATTTTGCACACAAGTCATAAATGACATAACTAAGCTATTCAAATTTTCAGAATCAGATTTCGACCTCGATATCAAAATGTCAAACCCCGGGTCAAACTTTCGGCAATTCAAGACAAATTCTACTACGGACCCCCAAATAGTTTTTTAGACACGCTCCTAAGTCCAAAATTACCATACGGAGCTATTGGAATCATCAAAACTCCATTCCGGGCTAATTTACACATAAGTCAACATCCAATCACTATTTTAACTTAAGGTTTAAACCTTGAAACTAAGTGTTCCAATTCATTACAAAACCTTACCGGACCTGAACCATTTACCCCGGCAATTCACACAATAACTGTATATTATAATTTGAGCAGTAAATGGGAAAACAGGGTTGTAATACTCAAAATGACCGGCCGGGTTATTACAAAAATATTTTAATTCAAAAGATATAAAGTTGGTACAAAAAATTAAAGACAAAATAAAGCATATTCCTGACCTAAACATGCCGTTAGAAACATACTACTTAATTATAGAAATAGATGGAAGCTTTGAAGGATGAGGAGCAGTATTAAAGGCAAAAACCAATAAATATAAAGATAAAAATGAAGAAAATATATGTTCCTATCAAAGTGGTAAATTTAAAGAAAAAGAAAATATGAGTAGTATAGATACAGAAATATTAGCTGTAATCTATGGATTAAATAGTTTTAGATTATATATATTAAATAAATCAGAAGTATTAATTAGAACTGACTGCGAGGCTATAGTTAGATTTCACCAAACAATAAATGAGAAAAATAGTAGCGGACGAAGATGGTTAAATTTTATTGATACTATATCAATATATAACCTAGTCTTTGAGCATATTAAAGTAAAGGATAATAATTTAGCAGACCAGTTAAGTAGATTAAAGATTACTGTTAATTAATAAATATATTTTATTTACAGCATGAGACCAACAGTTCCCAAGACTGGAGACAAGGGAAAAGGCATCAACGCCTCACCCACAGACACGTATTCTAAGACAATGTTAGGTAATCTTTTATTTAAACCACAAGCATCAGTAGAACAGACTAGTATAGATAGAATATATTTTGAAAAACATAATCTAATATGTTTTTTCTCCACCTTCAAATATGTCCTTTAGAATATTATCAGAATATGTCATAGACAGACGACAAAGGTATTTAATAGATAATTTATGGATAGCTTATAATAAAAAAGACACTAAATACTTTATAGTAGCTCTTAATGCTTTAGGACAATTTTTCACAAATAAAAACCAAGAAAAAGGATTTAAATATTATGTAATTATACATGGCAAGAAAAATGGTATTTTCAAACATGGTTAGAAGTATTTAGATTCCATTAAGGATTTTGAAAAACCCTTATTCAAAGGTTTCAATGACTTTACTGAAGCATTAGACTATGCAAGAGGAATATTAGGACCAAATTACTATATTTCCTCAGCACTTAGACAAAATCTAGAAAACACCCTCCAATACAATATCCAAAAAGACACAGACAATCCTCCGTCTCTAGAATTTTGCTATCAAAGTTCTGCTGTCACTGTAACGGTGAATATTGCGCGAACAGCCGCTACAGTGCAAAACAGTACTGTGAATAGTGCTAAACAGTGTGCGCGAACAGTGATTTCGCTACTGTTTCACAGCTATAGTGTAGTGAACAGTAGCATCACTTCAGTGTTCATCGCCGAAAGCTATGAGTTTGAGCTTCAATGGTCGTGATGGTTGGCGACTAGTCATCTTTTCCGGCTAGTCTGTCCTCCCC
>AWOL01S0002803.1:143365-153930 GCA_000715115.1 Nicotiana otophora
TGCCCTCCTCCAACATCGCCCAACCACAAACAACACCAACTATCAATCCACAAACTCTAGATTACTCAAAGATTTTGACACCCAATTCATCCACTCCTCCTGCATTGACAATCCATGGATTACTCAAAACAATAATCCCCAATCCATGGATTACTCAAAACTTTTAAAACCTACTGCCATTAATGCCCCTATGCAAACCTTCGCTACACTACCATTGAAACCAGTTGAGTTCCTTCACGGCGAACCAGTTGTGAAGTGGAAGAAATAAGAAGTGAAGCAATCTATCGTACAACAAGTACTTCTACTTGCAATTATTGGGAACTTTTCATATGGGAAGCTTGTTATTAGTGAATTACATAAAGTGATTCCAATTCAATGTGAGATTAAAGGCCATTGCTCAGTTGGTTTAATTGAAGATTATCATGTGTTTATTAGGCTGCCTTTATTGGAGGATTATGTTCATCTTCTTTCAAAGCCAACTTTTTATTTAAAAGCTCAGTCAGACATGTGGCAGATGCGTTGTACTCAATGGAATCCATGGTGGACACCTGATGAAGAGACTCCCATTGCCATTGCTTGGATTAGCTTTCCAGAACTGCCTCCTAGTTTGTTTGGGAAGGAATGTGTATTTTCCTTAGCTCGTGCAGTTGGTAATCCATTACATGTAGACCTAGCCACTCAAAATGGGACTAGACCTAGTTATGCTAAGGTGAAGGTGGAAGTTAACTTGTTAAGTAAGTTCCCTCATCGTATTAAGATTGTGGAAGAAGCTGATGAATCTGGACCAGAAGAGTTCAAGTAGATCAGGATTAAGTATGATTATATGCCAAAATATTGCAAACCTTGCAAAACACAGGGGCATAGTGAGGTAGAATGCTGAGAAATTCATCCTGAATTACACGAAATTTTAAGAAGGTGTTGAGGAAAAAAGCAAGGAGAAGGAAGTTGTGATGAGTTATGATGCAATTGGGACTGCTGCAAATTCAACAAAGGTCATAACTAGTGTAAAGGTGGTTGGTAAGCCTACTACTAATCATGCCAAGCAGGAATGGATGCAAGCAAGGAAGAACAAATACCAACGAGATAATAGGGGTCACATTGTTGATAACAAACAAGGAAAGGAAGCTGACAAGGGTAAAAGGAAGGCCAAAGTTGAGGAAGTTCCAACCAAGAACAAGTTTAATGCACTAGAGGTTGAGGAAGTTCATCAGCTTACTCTACAAATTACTGAAGGCAAAGGTGAGGATCATATCAATGGTAAGAAGAAGGAACATGGGAAAAACCAAGCTAAGAAGGGCCAGGAGAAGGAAAAGAAAGTCAATACTCAAGAGGAACATAAGCGTGTGAAGAAGGAAACAGTCAAGAAGGTGGTGGAAAATGAGCATAATGGTAACCCTATTCCATCTGGGATTCAGTCTTCAGCTCCTAAAGATGATCAAGAATTAGCTAAGGCTAATTCTAGTGTTCCTAGTGCTCAACGTACTGATGAAAGGGCTAATAAGGAACCCACAATCGACTGGGTTCATAGAAGGTTTGGGACTAGCAATGAGGAGCTAAAACAACTCAATGTGACCACAAACCAATCTTGTCATCAGATTCTATCTTAAATATTTAAAGATTCTGGGCAGATTGATGATCTTGATGAGGTAAACTCTACAAAGGTCTTATGGAGTGATGCAGTTGAGGTTAAGGATGATCATCTGGGCACAACAAAGACACAGAAATCAAGGTTAAGAAGCACAATAAGCCAAGCTCACCTGGCGATAGGCTGGCGACACTAGGGCTAAAGCCAGGCTCACCGGGCATTAGGCTGGCGACGCCAGGCCTAAAACCAGGATCCCAAGACGTTAGGTTGGCGACGCCAGGACTAAAGCCAGGCTGACCAGGTGTTAGGCTGGCGACGCCAGGACTAAAGCCAGGCTCACCAAGCGTTAGGCTGGCGGCACTAGGCCTAAAGCCAGGTTCACCTGATGAGGCAGCTATAGTAAACTCCAACCTTAGCGCAACTGGAGAGTTATTAGCCTATGTAGATGGTGTTCCAGTGTATGCATTGGAGCACAAACTTGATGGATATGTTAATGTGAATATTAGAGATGATATAGTGGGTTCAGACCAAATTTCAGGCAATGGTAAAGGTGGTGATCTCACTAGAACAGCACATTCAGAGCAGACTGCCACAGTAACTCCTGGGCTAGGTAGTGTCTATGAGCTACAATTCAAGAAGTATGAACGGGGTGATGAGCGGGCAATTGTTCCAAGAGCATCAGGGGAAATAGAGGAAGTGCCTATGAAATCTGGCTCTGATCAAATTATCCAGCTACATCTTAATGTTCCACTTAAGACTCCTCTACAACATTTACATGATTTAGTTACACATAACGTGACACCAATTGATGAAGACTTATTGATACAAAATCCAATGGAAGATGAAAGAGATGATGAATCAACCACAGAAAACTTCAAACAAGTGGCTAGGGAAGGGGGTTTATCACCCACAACTAATGCTAAAGGAGGTAAAACAACTAAGAAGAATCAGAGTAAAGATCCACCACAACTTCAAGAATAATGCCCAGGAGGGCATCTTCTCTATCTAAATAATGATGATCAAAACATTAATATGGAACATAAGGTCTGTGAATACACAACATGCCTTTCCTAGGGTGATCAACATGAATAGGGAGCATAATTTTTGTGTAGTTGCATTGATGGATCCTTTTCAATATAAGGGACTCATTGATAAATATAAAAGGAGGTTGAATATGGAGACTGCTTATGCAAATATTAATGGGAAAATATGGTTGTTCTTCGATGCAGTGGCGGAATGGGAATTCGTGGAGGATACCGAGCAACAGGTGACGGTGAGAGTGTTTCACCATGACCTGGGGTAGTACATGATGATGACATTTGTTTATGAAAAATGTTCAGCAATGGAGAGGTTGGATTTGTGGGATCACTTGTATTACTTAGCAAGTGATATGGAATTACCATGATTGGTACGAGGGGATTTCAATGTGATATTGCATGAAGATGAGAAAATAGGGGGATTTGCAGTACACCCTCCTGAATATGAGAATTTTACATTTTGTGTAAACTCTTGTGATTTGTTTGAGCAAGGGTACAAAGGAAGTCCATTCACATGGTGGAATGGGGAATCCAATGCTGAGTGTATATTCAAGAGATTGGATAGGATTTTTGTAAATTTGCCATTTCAGAACATGTTGCCAACTATTGAAGTTGAGCATCTAATCAGAACTGGATCAGATCATGCACCATTGCTAATGTCATGTAGGTCACAGACAACCAATTTTGTCGAGCCTTTCAGATTTTTGAACTTTTGGAAAAAGCATGCTACATTTATGGATGTGGTGAGGCAGAATTGGGAAGCTGATTTCATAGGGGATCCGTTTTTGATGTTCAAGCAGAATATCAACAGGGTGAAGGCAACACTCTCAAAATGGAGTAGGGAAACATTTGGTGATATCTTCAAGCAATTGGCTATTTTGGAGGACATTGTTAGGGTGAAGGAGATGTTGTTTGAAGAAGAGCCTACAATTGGGAATAGGATTGTTCTTCAAAAGGCTCAATCTGAATTCAAGAAATACTTGAGTATTGAGGAGCAGTATTGGAAGCAAAAAGCTGGGATGACTTGGTTTGCTGACGGAGATAGGAATACAAGTTTGTTTCACAATCATGTCAATGGTAAAAGAAAGAAATTGCAACTGAAGAGGATCAAAAGTGGAAGTGGGGTATAGATTGAAGACCAGAAGCAATTGGCTACAACTGTAGTGGACTTCTATCAAAAACAGTTCACGAATGAAGGTGATGCTTCTGAATTTTCCTTGCTCAATAATGTACCTTCAATGGTCACTATGGATCAGAATTTGGAACTTTGAAGATTGCCAACAATTGAAGAAGTAAGGGCAACATTGTTTGAGCTTGGTGGGGAGAGTGCCAGTGGTCCTGATGGATTCACTGGCTTGTTTTATCAAACATGCTGGGATGTTATTGGTGCTGATATACACAACATGGTGCTACACTTCTATGGAGGAGTTGCATTGCCTAAATCCATCACTCACACCAATCTAGTGTTGCTGCCTAAGAAACCTAGAGTTGAGACCTTCTTTAAATTAAGACCTATAAGTTTGAGAAACTTCATTAACAAGGTCTTGCCTAGGGTATTACATGATAGATTGGAGAGTTGTTTGCCATCTCTAATAGCTCCTAATAAATACGGATTTGTAAAGGGTAGGAGTATATTTGAGAACATCTTATTGACTCAAGAAATTGTCACTGGTATAAGGTTAATGGGAAATCCACCTAATATGGTGATCAAGATTGATATGGATAAGGCCTATGATAGGTTTCATGGAAGTAATTATTGCATGTGCTAAGGAAGATGGGATTTTCTGAACACTTTTTCAACATGGTGTGGAACTTGATGTCAAATGACTGGTATTCAGTATTGGTGAATGGGCAGTCCTAGGGGTTCTTTAAGTCGACAAGGGGTGTGAAAAGAGGGGATCCCCTATATCCAGCATTGTTCATTCTGTCGGCTGAGGTACTTTCCAGGTCTTTGAATAAGCTCTTCGAAGACAAGTCATTTGTGGGATTTGGAATGCCTAAGTGGTCTGATACTTTAAACCACTTGGCATATGCTGATGATATGATAATATTTGCATCTGCTCATCCTCCCTCTTTGAGAAAGATTATGGCAGTGTTGGGAAACTATGAGAAGCTATGAGGTCAGATGATCAACAAAGATAAGAGTTCATATTACATGCATTCAAAGGTTGCTAATGGATTGTTTCAGGTAGTTGGAGCTATTACAGGATTTGCAAGAGGTAAATTCCCCTTCACATATCTAGGGTGTCCTATTTTTTGCACTAGAAGGAGGAAGGACTATTATGAGGATCTTATCAAGAAGGTGAAGGCTAAATTGCATTCATGGAAAGGAAAGCTGTTGTCATTTGGTGGAAAGGAAACACCCATCTCTAGTGTGTTGCAAAGTATGCCAGTTCACATGTTATCAGTCCTTGATCAACCAAACAGCATCCTGGGGCACCTACATAAGACTTTTTCTAGGTTCTTTTGGAGCACAAAGGAAGAAGGGAGAAGCAGACACTGGGCTTCATGGCAAAATCTTTTCCTTCCTAAAGAGGAAGGGGGGCTAGGTTTTAGGTCCTTAAATGATATCTCAAGGGCACTGTTTGCTAAACTATGGTGGAGGTTTAGGACCACAAAATCTTTCTGGTCTAATTTAATGTGGAATAAGTTTTGCAAGAAGGAGCTACCAACAGTGGTGAGTTTTAGGGGAGAGTCTCATATTTGGAGACAAATGTTGAATGCTAGGGAAGAAGTAGAACATGAGATCGTATGAGAATTGAAGAGTGGGACAGCTAATATTTGGCATGAAAATTGGACTGGATTGGGTGCACTTTATCACGTATTACCTGAAGACTTTCCAATCAATGAAGGTCACCAGGAGGTGCTAGAAGTGCGGCAAGGGGAAGCATGGGATGATCAGCTGCTAGATCAAACTTTTAATGAGGAAATTGCAGAACATATAAGGCTGAATGTACATTATGAAGGCAGTGAGGGATATTGGGATAGGCCATACTGGACGCCAACTCCTTTAGGTAAGTTCAGTGTTAGTAGTGCTTGGCAAATATTAAGGCATAAGGCTGATCCTAATCAGGAATTCAAGTTAATGTGGACTAAAGGGTTGCCAGTCAAGATATCCTTCTTCTTGTGGAGATTGTGGAGGCAGAAAATAGCCACCGATGACATGTGGAGGAGGCAAGGACAAATGGTGATGTCTAGGTGTTGGTGTTGCCAGCAGCCCCAAGAGGAATCCATTGAGCATATATTTGTCACAAGTACTACTGCCTCTAAGTTATGGAACTTATTCATGGGGGCTGCTGGAATTTCTGTGCAATTGATTCAATTGAAGCAGATTATAAGGCATTGGTGCTATGCTCAGTGTTATCCAAAATTAAAGCCACTATTTCAAGCAGTACCAGCTATCATCACTTTGGAGCTTTGGAAGAGAATAAATACAGGTAAACATGGTGGTTCAATGTCCACAAATAGGGTGATTCGTGAGATAAATAGGACATTGCATCAACTAGCAAGGGTGAGGTATGATTGGATCCCTAATATTCCATTGTTATGGACAAACATGATTCAATACTTTGAAGGATATAAAACTATATTGATTAGTACAAGAGTAACATGGCAGCTTCCTTTTCATGGTTGGTCCAAATGTAATTTTGATGGAGCTTGAAAGGGCAATCCTTGACCTAGCTCCCTAGGCTTTTGTCTGAGGGATGATGAAGGTGATGTGGTGTATTCTAGGGCAGTAGACCTAGGAGTGACAACTAATGTGGTGGTTGAAGCTAAGGCTATTCTTCAATAGTTGGAATATTGTGTAGAGCATGATCTTCACCCTCTCATACTGGAGACTGATTCGTTCGTGATGAAGAAGGTGATAGAATGGGAATGGGATCCTCCTTGGGTAATTGCATATGATGTGAACAAAATTATATAGATTAAGGACAACTTCAATGTGATCTTTCAATATGTGTTCAAAGAAGGCAACTCAGTTGCGGATTTTATAGCTAACATTGTGTTCTCTTTTGCAGGTACATCTGAGTTTCATTCATTCTCTGAAATGCCTAGTGCAGGGAGGAGGTTGATCAATCTAGACAAATCTCAATCACCTAACCTTAGGGTTAGGATAGCAAAGAGAAGAACCCCAGACTGATGGCTTCGCAAGATTGGACTCTACACATATGTCCAAATACTAAGGAAAATGCTGAACCCATCATATGGTATTTTTGGAGATTGTTGAATCATTTCTCAGTGGTATTAGCATGCTTTCAAGCTCAATNGTGGTGTATTCTAGGGCAGTAGACCTAGGAGTGACAACTAATGTGGTGGTTGAAGCTAAGGCTATTCTTCAATAGTTGGAATATTGTGTAGAGCATGATCTTCACCCTCTCATACTGGAGACTGATTCGTTCGTGATGAAGAAGGTGATAGAATGGGAATGGGATCCTCCTTGGGTAATTGCATATGATGTGAACAAAATTATATAGATTAAGGACAACTTCAATGTGATCTTTCAATATGTGTTCAAAGAAGGCAACTCAGTTGCGGATTTTATAGCTAACATTGTGTTCTCTTTTGCAGGTACATCTGAGTTTCATTCATTCTCTGAAATGCCTAGTGCAGGGAGGAGGTTGATCAATCTAGACAAATCTCAATCACCTAACCTTAGGGTTAGGATAGCAAAGAGAAGAACCCCAGACTGATGGCTTCGCAAGATTGGACTCTACACATATGTCCAAATACTAAGGAAAATGCTGAACCCATCATATGGTATTTTTGGAGATTGTTGAATCATTTCTCAGTGGTATTAGCATGCTTCCATGCTCAATCTGAGGATGTTTTAGAAATGTTTAGAATGATGTCTACATTATAGGCTCTAGTAGGGAAGGATCTGAGCATACAAGATCACAAAAAGGCATAATTTCAAAGCCTGGCCTTTGCCTTGCAAAGCCTGCTTAAAGCTAGCTCATTCCTAGCTTTTGCCTTGTAAATCCAGCCTAAAGCCAGCTCATGCCTGGCTTTTGCCTTGTAAATCCTGGCTAAAGCCAGCTCATGCCTGGCTTTTGCCTTGTAAAGCCTGCCTAAAGCCAGCTCAAGCCTGGCTTTTTCCGCTGCAAAGCCAGCTCAAGCCTGGATTTTGCCTTGCAAAGCCTGCCTAAAGCTAGCTCATGCCTGACCTTTACCTTGCAAAGCATGCCTAAAGCCAGCTCAAGCTTGGCTTTTGCCTTGCAAAGCCTGTTCTACACATTAATTTTGTTGAGTGAGCACATGATTAATACTTGAACAAAATTAGTCCACTGCATAAGGAGATCATATAGTAGCTACACTTGGAAGACTATGTTGGCTTCAACTCTGTGGTGGAGATGTTTGGAATTTATTT
Source organism: Nicotiana otophora (assembly GCA_000715115.1). Classification (NCBI taxonomy): domain Eukaryota; kingdom Viridiplantae; phylum Streptophyta; class Magnoliopsida; order Solanales; family Solanaceae; genus Nicotiana; species Nicotiana otophora. Next base: position 151,356 of record AWOL01S0002803.1, read on the forward strand.
TAGCCTATGAACAATATACCATGCGGCCCGGTGAGAGCTTGATAGGTGCTTCTTGGTATTTGCTAATGACAATTGGATTCACACACACTAATAGGAGAAGGAAGCATTCAACTTATCATGTTGTAATACCTAGTTCATTAGATTTTAGCTTTTCTATCTTTTTAATAGCTAGTAGCTTCATGCAACTTCTATTTGGGTTTGGACATCTTGTAAGCTTTGGACCCATTTTGGAATTTTATTTATATATTAGCCACTAGGCAAGTGCTGCCGAGTGGTATAGTTGCTTAAAAAAAGACACAGACAAAATAATTTTTTGTGACCATTGTTCGTCAATGACTGATGTTTTCAAAAGACTTAACCAAAAGAATGAATCTCTAGAACAAGAAAAATCAAGACTGATAGAACATATAAAAGTATTAAAACAGAGACTTCAAGCAGTAAATTTTGAGCTAGTACAATCTCAAACTCAAGAAGTCCTCAATTGAGTTATCCATATAAAAACAAAATGGATGAGAAGGGTGTGCATTCCCCACTGAATGCAATAAAATCCATTGTATCAGATGAAGATACAGCTAATCTGGTTCAAACGGTAGCCGGTAAAGACTTATCAAATCCGTTTATGGCTGTCACTTTATCAAAAAGTGAAGAAGAAGGATCATCAAGCCAGTTAAGAAGAATACTACCAAAAATATTGATACGGGGAGAAATATTAAGAAAGAAGGGAATAGCTTCAAAAAATAAAAAGAAAATGAAAAATAGAAATTATTGTTAAACAAATAATGTAGAAGTTTTTTCAAGACAAAGATAAGCAAGACAAACATATAATTAAAAATCCTAATCGAGAAAGAAGCAGTCTAAGTCCCAGTCCAGAAATAAACCATAGTCCAGAAATATCCCAAAGATCAGGAGAAGATGGTAATTACGAAGATGAAAACTATTATTAAGATGCTCAAGATCCAAACTACGATTCAAAGATGAGTTTTGATTCAGTAGCATTACACAATCTTGATACATAGAAAAACAAGATAAAAGATAAGACAATAGTGAAGAATCATTATGGCACAAGAAACAAATAATGAAGAATTGCTATCTGATACAAGATATACAATAATGACATAAAGCAGTAATACAGAGACATGTGAAAAAAGAAGAAAAGACTGGCAACAGCTGAAAAAACAAGTGAAAAAAGAAGAAAAGACTGGCAACAGCGAAAAAAGACTTGCAACAAACTTTGGAATCTATGAGTGGAGAAAATAATTGCAAAACGACAAAGAAAGAAGAATCATTTCTATTCAAGCCATGTGACGATGGGGCCCAATGAAGTACCAGACAAGGCTGAAAAGAGTTTGAAGTCCGTAGTTTGAAGTCCGTTCGTAAATCCGCTCAAAGGTTGGGCTATAAAAGGAAGGAAGACCGAAGAAAGAAAACAAGGAAAAAAAAGAGTAATGAGCAGAAAGAATACTCCCACTTCCATTACCTACTCCCTCTTCCATTACCCTCACTATGGACTTTATTGTTGGACTCCCACGGACTCAGAGGAAGTTCGATGCTGTGTGGGTTATTATGGTTAGGCTGACTAAGTTAGCGCAATTCATTCATGTGGTAGTTACCTATTCCTCGGAGAGGTTTGCAGAGATTTATATTCGGGAGATCGTCCATCTTCACGGTGTGCCCGTGTCTATCATTTATGATTGAGGTACACAGTTTACCTCGCACTTTTGGAGGGCAGTACAACGTAAGTTGGGTACGCGAGCTGAGTTGAGCACAACATTGCATCCTCAAACAGACGGGTGGTCCGAGCGTACTATTTAGATCTTAGAGGATATGCTCCGCGCTTGTGTCATAGATTTCGGAGGATCGTGGGGTCATTTCTTTCCCCTTGTAGAGTTCGCCTACAATAATAGCTACCAGTCAAGCATTCAAATGGCTCCCTATGAGGCATTATATGGTAGACGGTGCAGGTCGCCAGTTGGGTGGTTTGAGACGGGGGAGGCTCGATTGTTGGGTATAGAATTAGTACATGAGGCCTTGGACAAGGTCAAGATTATTCAGGATCGACTTCACACAGCTCAGTCCAGGCAGACGAGTTATGCCTATCATAGAGTTCGTGATATTGCATTCATGGTCGGAGAGAGAGTGTTACTTCGGGTATCACCCATGAAGGGTGTAATGAGGTTCGGAAAGAAGGGCAAACTGAGCCCTAGGTATATCAGACCTTTTGAGATTCTGGAGAAAGTGGGATAGGTGGCTTACAGGTTTGCGTTGCCACCTAGTTTAGCAGCTATTCAGCCAGTATTCCATGTGTCCATGCTTCGAAAGTATCACGGCGATCTATCCCATGTGTTAGATTTCAGCTCTGTCTAGTTGGACAAGGAATTGACTTACAAGGAGTAGCCGGTGGCAATTCTAGCCCGGCAAGTTCGCCAGTTGAGATCAAAGAGTTACCCTTCAGTTCGAGTGCACTGGAGAAGTCAGTTGTTACACCCTATATTTTCGTACGTAAAAATGCATCGTAAGCAAACTAATGTAGGACCAAAAATGAGATAATATTTAAAAGTATATAAAGTAAGTTAAT